>CABHPR010147331.1:0-24855 GCA_902168415.1 Peromyscus melanophrys
GGGGGGGAGGTTGAGACAGTCAAAATAAACTGTGTAGCCTTGGAGCCCTTCCTGGAACTCACTCTGTAGACCAGGCTGGCCTCAAACTCACAAAGATTCGCCTGCCTCTGCCCCTGCCTCCCAAGTGCTGGGATTAAAGGCATGCGCCACCACCACCCAGCTTGAGACCCTGACTCTTAAAAAAACAAAAACAAAAACAAAAACAAAAAAAATAATAAGGTGAGGGGAAAACGTAGCTCACAGTGGTGAGAGTACTTGCCTAGTGTACACAAGGCTCTAGATTATTCAGTCCCCATCCGTAGAGTAAGGGCAGCTATGAAAGGACTCAGGATTTGTTTGGTTGGGTTTTATTTATTTAATGAAGAATCAAATTTAAATCAAATAGAATTTTTCTTCTTTTGTGTGTGTGTTTGTTTTTTGGAGATAAGGTCCTACACAATTCAGGTTGGCCTAAAACTCACTATTTAGCCAAGGAGGACTTGAATTCCTAATTCTCTTGCCTCCACCTCCCAAGTGTTTCGACTTCATCCATGTGCCACTACACCTGGCTTAAAGGCATTTTCTTATAAAAATACCAAAAGTTGTATATTAACCTATAAACTGATAATGATGAACTAACTTATAAATGATTAAAAATATTTGACAAAACATTCTCTTCCTTTTATATTTCAATTGTTCTGATGAGGCTCTTTCTTTCTCTCTTTGTCTTTTTTTGGAGGGAGACAGGGCAGAAGGATGAGACAGGGACAGTCTCATACAGTTCAGGATTCAACATGCTCTCCAGGATCCAGTTAACCAGAGGCATCATACTGCAATTAATTAATAGCATGTTCCAGAGGAATACTAGCCTCTTTAAAGAATTAGATCCACTGGAGGTCTGGGGAGATGGCTTAGTTAATCAGATGCTTGTCACACAGCATGAGGACCTGAATGCAAACCCTAGTACCCAAGCGTAGCATGGTGGTATGTACAAACAGATCCCTGGGTCCCTCCCAGTCAGCTAACTTAGCCTACTTAGTAAGCCTCAGCCAGTGAGAGATCCTGTCTCAGAAGAGGAAGGTAGACGGCACTTGAGGTTGTCCTCGTACACATGCACATACAAAAAAAAAAAAAAAAGAACTAGATCTACTCAGAAGTGACCAGTTTCTGATGCCATCATCTCCCTGGCCACGATTCTTCTCCCTACACTTCAAAAACAAGTTCTGACTGACTCTAACATCCTCAGGCAGGCCCTTTAAGTGTTTTACTTTGTGCCAGGAAATGAGAATTACACACAATTCCTCAGAAGCTGCACTCACTCACGCCATTCTCTCCATGATGTAGCACCATTGTTTGCCTAGAACACATAAAGTCCTGGGTTGGACCTCCAGCACTGTATAAACTGGACATAGTGGTACACACCTGTAATCCCAGGATCAGTTCAAGGTCATCCTTGACTATATAACAAGTTTAGCGCCAAGCATACCACCATGCTGGGTTTGAACTCAGAACCTCATATTGCAAGACAAGCGTTATAGATCTCAACAAGGATACCAAGAGTGAGCTGGGTGGAACTATGGTCGGCAATATCATCACCATCCTCCCGTACAAGTGGTGCGTTGCTGGGACCTGTGCAAAGGTGCCTCTGTCAGCACCCTGTAAACACAGCTCCCTCCCAGGCAACCTTGCCTATGATGCCTCTAGTGCCACTTCCCAAATAATCAGCAACAACCTGAACCATGACTTTCAAACACCATACTCCTCACAGGCAACCAGACACCAACATCTACAAAGTCTCTACCACTGTGTAGTAAGAATAAGATGGTAGCAAAAAAAGTGCCAAGGATGTCACTTCTTCATGCAGAGTTAGGAGGGTTGGGCTGATCACACCAAGCAATGCAAGGCTATTGACCAGAGAAAGAAGTACATCACCCATATGCCCCAGGTTATCACCTCTGCATTCCCAACATCCTAGAGCAGCAGCAGCAGCAGCAGGCAAAAGCCTACACAAGACACCCACGTTTGACGGTCTGAGACCAAGGCAGACACAACAAAAATAAGCCCAGAAGAGTTTTCAAGTGCAGGCCGTCCCAGTGATAGATAAGGGTTTGACTTGGGACAATGGCAATGCCTGCAGCAGCTTTGTCTTTCAGCTGAGGTCCTAAAGAAGCGGACAGGGACTAGACAAGGCCAGTTTCTGGCCAGCAGGTTGTCTAAGCAAGGCCTAAGCTCAGCAACCACTATCAGATCTCCCCCTGAATGCTGAGGCACCTGGCACTTTCCTCTCCCCCTAAGCTGGAAAAGCAGCCAGAGTCACAGATATCAACATCAGAAGTGCATCCTTAGCTGCCTCTCTAGGGCAGAGGGGCCAGCTCCAGCAAAGGCTTTGGAGCCAGACAGGCCATGCAGACTCCCTGAGCTGCAACTGATGGACCACAGGACCTTCTAGCCCCCACGCAGAATGGGGCGACGCACAGTAGAGCAGGCTGCCCAGCCTCTCCAGCCTTCTTCAGGAGTAGGCACACCAGCTCCAAGTGACACTCTGCTTGTCTCCCTCGAGTTCACACTGGTTCCAAGAACTTGGGGACTGGGCATTTTTCCTTTCTGAGTTGTTCCTTGAGGACTGGCCTTGCTGACTCCGAGACTCTCCTCTCCTGCCCTCTGTTCTCAGATTTCCGCCTGTGGCCTTCACGGATCGTCCCCACCTACCTCTCCCTGGTGCCAGGTAACCTTCTCCTCTCTGTAGCTCTGCTGCCTTATGTCCTCTGACGTACCCACACCACACAGAGGGCCCACTGCTCCAGTCCCACCCCCACCCCCGCCCACCCCAAGACTGCCCTCACTCCTCTGCGTCCCTCGCTTGGGAACATCTCTTTGCCTCTCTGCACTGTTCATTTCTTTTGTGTTTTCTGTCCCTGTGCAAGACTTGACCATCTGCTACATCTTGCCCAACCCTATTGCACCTCTGGCTTCCCAGCAGCCCACTCAAGGACAGTGGCACTGAGACTGGCGACTGTTGGCTGCCCTCCACTCCCAGGCTGGAGACCCCCCCCACACAACCCTGGGCCACAGTCAGGAGGTTTCCACTTCTCTGTCCTGGCATCTTCTTCTTTTAATCTCTTGGTGGGTGGTGGGCAGTGGGCACTGGGAAAGGAGGCTATTTTGGAAAGAAGATGATATCTCTTTAATATATTTTTGCAACTTCCCCAAAACAATATGGTGTGGGAGGATGAACTCAATCAATTGCATGTCAAACAAAAACAACTGGCCAACTGATTAGTTCCTGGTAAGCTAGTCTGATTCTTAGTAAAGATGTGAAAAATAAGAATTAATGGAGCTTTTTGAAAAGTCTATCAAAAGTCTACCCTTCAAACATTATGTCTTCCCTACCTGAGGTAGCTGCTAACACAGCCTTTCTAACTGACAGTGGTTTTTGTCTGTACGCTTTTGGTATTCTTTTTAGGGTATGAATAGATGCATAGGATATCCTAGGCCCAGGATGCACCACAAAGATAAATATGAGGTCGCTTTCTCGTTGGTGTCAGTGGCTTCTAACTAGAAAAATTCTGTATCACAAGTACTGATAGCAAAATGTCTTCAGGAAATGCTCCAAACTGGGCATCCTGGCCCAACTTCAAGGCCGCAACTGTTAGACCAGATGGTCACTGCAGAGGCAAGCCTATCTAACCACAAAGAAGAATATCCTGTGTTCTTTTTTAATGATTATTGCTTTGTTTGGTATGTGTGTATGTATATGGTATGCACGTACATATGTATGTTCACACGGTGTATGAGTCACACAGATGCAGTGCACATGCATGTAGAGACCAGCTTTTGATGTCAAGTGTCACCCTATATCACCCTCCACTTCATACACTGGGACAAGGTCTCCCACTTGAACCCAAAACTTGCTACCCAGCTTGCCCTGGGGCTACCTGCCAAGCACTGAGAATAGGGGCAGGCTGCCACATCTGCCTTGCACTGACATGGAGCTAGGGATCTGAACTCTGGTCCACATGAGTGCACAGCAAATGCTTTACCCACTGAGCCATCTTCCCAGGAGGTAAAGCATTTGCTGATGGAGTCTTTTATTCTAGACTTCACATTTGTGTGCCCCACACAGATCATTACTTCAGTGGCAGAGAAGAAAATTTTAAGTACTCAACTGTGAAGTGAGTGGTGCCTCTGTCAATTTTCATATCTGTCACAGAACACGGATGAAAACACCCTTGAGCACGGTATTGCTCAAGATTACAGTTTGAAAGGCTCATCTTCAAAAGCTTCTTCATCACTAATGAAAAAGATCACTGGGAATGGAATTTCTGTCGGCGACTATGTGCAAGAGAATCCAACACCGTTCAGGTCAACCAGGTCATTGACAAACAGGGAACATGCACTTAGCTGGCTGACAGATGTGCATGCTTCCATCCAGCCTGACGTCCAAAACAGGAACAGTCAGCACCTAGCCACTGGAGTGCCATGCTACAGTGGGAAGCCCATTTTTCTATTAAATTTGAACTAAATAAGATGGGGGGAGAGGAGTTTAAAAAAGAAAGTCAGAAACACACACACACACACACACACACACACACACACACACACACACACACAGAGCTGCTGGGGTTCAAGGACAGATGACCAGAAGGGAAAGGTTTTTAGACAGCTATCAGGAGCTGCGACAGAAGAGTGCAGTACAGTCAGAACAGGGAGCAAGGGGCAATGACCTGGAGGGACCCTAACGGAAGGTCACTGTTAAGGTTGAACTTATCCTGTACGCACAGCTGAGAATGCTGAAAGGAGCAGAACATCTGGAAGGTGGAGTTTTAAATCCTTCATTCGCTCTGTGTCCTCATTCATCTAAACCTCCCTGTGTATGCAGGACCCAGAAGAAGCCTTCAGCTACCATGGCAATGACTATATACCCTATGTGAATAATGTAAATATAATTTATCAACTTACTTAAATGAAGCCCTCATAAATGCTCCATTTAAAGTCTTGAAGGGCAATGGTCCTGCCTGTTTCACACAGTGCATCTCTGAGTATACATATTTTTTTTTACTAACACAATAACTTCGTTATATTAGACTCACCAATGTGGCATAAAAGTCTTCACACTTTCCCACCACTGCTGAAAGACTCTTTTCTGACTAAGAATATGAGAAAGACTGGAAGACTCCAGCTCCTAACACCAAGAAGCTGGAGAAAATAGATCAAAGCAGCATGTGGAGCCCCTCCATTTGAGTCATTTTAATGAGACAAAGAAAAAACTGGACAAAGCATGTCCTTTCACAAGGTCTTACAAAATGGGAGGCCCTCGGTGGGTCTTTTCCACCTTTTATTTCTAGGAATGGAAAATTGTTCACTTGAAAATAAATCAATCCTGGGTCTAGCAAACATGCCCTACAATACCAACTACAACAAAAAGAATCGTTCATAAATCACTCCATTTCCTCAGGGAATGTCACTGAAGGATGAAAGACTGCCGCTGGGCCTGGAGAGCACGGCAGAAACACGTCTCACTTCTCATAAAACACATTCCACTTCTGAATACTCCAAATAAGTTATACAAGTTCAAAGACTTGCAGACAGCTGGAAAATCCAGAAAATTTTTAAGTAAGAAAATGAGGTAATATGAAATCTTTATAAATGAACCATTAAAAATGATATTTGTAAAATTCACTGTAGAATGATTTTCCCATGAAACTAACATTTAGAAACTGATCCCCAACAAAATGTTCAGTTGAGATCATGGATTCTATAGTGACTCAGACTCAGAGAGAAAGCAGTATCTGTGCTTGTTTAGAGTGAGCCTTACTGTCATTACCAACGCCCTCAGAACACATTGTCTTCAAAAAGGAGAGCTGAAGTAGTTAAAACGAAATGGGGGCCTGGCAATACTGAATGTGCAAAGCACAGGTCCTGAATGAGATGGGTACGATGCCTGGAGACACAGCTTGGTGATAAAGCACCTGCCCATGTATAAGGTTCTGGGTTCAATCCTCAGCAACATTAAAAAAAAAACTGACCTTTGATGGCTACCTGATGATTTCTAACAATGCAGCTGTGAGACCTGGAATGTCTGTTAGTAACTGTGAACCTGTTTCTCTAACTCATCTTCATTCTGTAAAAGTTAAGTGAGATACTGTAAGCAAAGCGCCTCAGAGAATTCCAGTGTATAAGGGACATGAAGGACTCTAACAGGTTGGAAAAGGCAGTGGTATCATACAATGCAACATCCCTTCTGCTCTTTAAGAATGAGCACTAGGGAGAAACCTGCATTCAAGTGCAAGGGTCAGTTGAGGTTTGTACGCTAAGCATTAAGATGCTTAAATGGACCAAAAAGTAACCATAAGGAAAGAATGACTACAACGTACTAGGAAAAAGTTTCAAAGTTCCTATCATTCATAGGCAAACACTATCCACGGAGTTCCTGAAACATGTACCGCGAAGGTTGTAATCGACAGCTTCCTACAAACACATCCCTGACCATGAAGCACTGGCAATACAAACACAAATAAGACAATGTCCCTGATCTCCTGTGACTCAAAACCTACCAACAGCTATAGAATTAAAAACAACAACACACAGCATCATTAACAGAACCCTGACAAGTCGTAAGCCAGTGGCTTCCGCTGATTTACTCCAGGTATCTACCACACACCGGAAGGTGCCCTAGACGATCTAGATTGATGACATATCCATGAGTAAAAAAACTATTCCCACAGAACTCTGCCTGGCAGGGAAAAAAAGAAAAGTGTAGACAACACATTGAGTACAAGCTGCCATGAGAGGGAGGGTTTGTCAGTCTGACCAGAAAAAGACTTCTCAAATGCAGCTCCACAAGTGTGGAGGCTAGGAAAGGAACATGGAGGACAGACACAGCAGAGTCAGGGGAACAGTGTGACCACATGTATATCAGAGAGCAGATAAAGTCTAAGTGGCTAAAAAACAGACTGCTTGAGAAGAGGTCGAGAGTTTTCAAAGGCAATTCCTCACCTATAAAAAGATTTAAAAAATTTTTTTAAAGCAGGCTACAGAAGGCTGTTAGACACTGGAGAGCCACTGTGGGTTTAAAGTCTGGAAATGCAGTCAGAACTGAGACTAGAGAGGTGAATGGTGAAGGAATGGATAGTAGAAAGAAGGCTGTAGGCAGAAGGCCTAGCATGGTAGCTCAGCAGGCCTGTGGTGGGCTACTGGAAGGCAGCAGTAATAAAAACAAAGAGAAGGAAATCACTTTAAATCAGTTCCACAGGTCAAACCAATATGTTTGGAAAGGAACAAGACAGGAAATGTGGCACAGGAAGTGTGGTGTGGGTGGAGTATGGGGAAGGGACAACAACCTGGCCAGACTTTCCTCTTGGAGACCAGGCAGGAGGACTGTAGGAAGAACAGGCTTGGAGGGTAGAATTAGATTAGTGGGACCTGCAAGGTTATCTAGAAGTGGGCAGGTAGACATCTTGATGTGGAACTGGAAGAGAATCCTTGACTAGGCTCATTAGTATGCCCAAACTTCATGACTGTGGGTTTCTATTTTACTCTAGAACCTTGCTCTTAGCTGTTAATGAGTACACAAGAAAAATAATTTTATCTTCAATTCCTAAAAATATCAGCCAGCAAGTACTATGCAGAGACAATTAGGAATGGTTATATAACTATCAAAAATAAATTATTTTCAAGTCTCAGACTACAAAGTTGTTTGCTATCTGCATGCTTTAATTCCCTGGCACATCTGCATTATCAAGCAAATTTGCCATTGTAGACAATAAGTTGTCACAGGAGCCCTGAAGGGAAATTCTCCACTTCTGGGTTTTCCCAAACTGAACTACAGTCAGGCCACTAGTGTGCAACCAACAGAAAACTAAAACTTGCTTTAAGAGAACTAGAGTACTTCTCATGAGGTTATGGCCACAGACAGCAACTTTCCCAAGTCTTAACACAAACGCCTTCATCATTTCTCCTCTCTTGTATGCGCTTTCCCACAACTTCCCCTCTTCTCTTCCCTCTTGAAGCAAGTTCTTCTTCCATAGCTCAGGTTGGCTTCAAACACTCAGTGCTCCTGCCTCAGCCTCTCAAGTGCTGGGATTACAGACATGTGCCACTGCACCTGGCTTCCTGTGAACCCCGCCCCTTCATCCCCAACCTTTCTTTATTCTAGGGAACCCTCTGTCCTCTTTTATTAAAATATTAGCAACTGCCATACTTTTGAGAAAAGAAGGTACACATGTGCATAATAACTTCCCTCCAGTGGAAAGTTACTTTGAAGAGATTCCTTTTCATCTCAAAATTAACAAAACACCAATTTACAAAAGAAATTTCAATTCAGGGGTTCAGATATAAAACACTATGATCACGGCTAAGCCCTGCCCCTCCTGGTGCTATTATCCACTGCCAGACTCTGGAGTTCACAGGCCAGGGCAAGAGACCTATGCCTTTCATCCCAACACTCAGGAGCAGAGGCAGGTGGATCTCTGTGAGTCTAAGGCCAGCCTGGTCTACAGAATGGATTCCAGGACAGTCATGGCTACATAGTGAGACCCTGTCTCAAAAAATAAAAACAAATAAACAAAAAAACCCTGAGCTTAGTAATAAAACATCTCCCTTTTATTATGACCAGCTACATCTCTACTTCTTCCTATCCTGTCTAACTCCACCCTAGGCTAATGGCTTTTCTCCCAGCTTCACAACCTCAGTGAATGACTTTTCTTTTAAATACCTCTACCCAATCAATCAGCATTGATAACTGAGGGGAAACTCACTGAAGGAAAACTAACTTTTGGAAGACTTTTTGGAGTCTGTCCTGCCTCAGTACAAGGTGAGAACATCAGCTGAAGTTGTCTTGATTTACAAGTCAATTCTTTACCATTACATGCATATAATATAAACAAAAATCTGAAATAAACTTCAAAGGATTGAAAAACATAGAAGTCTAACAAGTTATTTTAGAAAAGGTATTTTAGAGGAAGCAGTGTTCCACAGAAAGCAATATAGAATAAACTAGTAAGGGGTCGGGATTTCTAAAAGATAATCAAGGATGAGCAAATAAATGACTCAATTGCTCACAGCTAACAAAAAGTACTATTGTGCCAATGTGGTCAGGCAGCAGGCAGGCCTATCTCCAAACGTCCCTCCTCCAGCTCAGAAAATACTGCTGAGTTCATCTGCACAGGGGAGAGGTACCCCCACTATATGGGAAAATCAAGATAATCAAATAAGCTACATAAAATGTTTAGACAGAGTCAGGTTTGAAGTAAGTGCTACACAGGCTGGCTAGCTTAGGCTCAGTTTCCATTCTGATCTGAGGATATCTCAGAACCAGCTTCTGTCTATAGCTGCTGTAACGAGATGACAGGCAGTTGGATTTTTTAGACAGATTGCAACATATCTCATTTACCTCCTGGCAAGCTCTGCTTCCCACACTCGTCCTCAGTAGCTGCCTGCTGCCCACCCCAGCAGGTTCAGCCTTCCCCATGGGACCTGAACATGAGTCCCCAGAGCAGCCGACACTGACTGCTCTAACTGGGCCTCCGCAGCAGCACAGAAAGCCATCCTATTATTTCTTCTAACAATACCCAAAACACTATCATCAAATCTTAGGAGGAACCATTTAAGCATCCTGGGAACCTTCCAAATGATTTTCCTTTTTGGAATTCCTCATTGAGTACCTTCTTGCAGGCCACACCTGTCACAGAATGTGTTCTGGGGCTACATTTGCACAAAAATAAGTCCTTTTGTTAGCTGTGGGAAATTGAGGACAACTTATTTTGCTCTCTGTGTATTTTCACTCTCCCTGAAACTCTAAAACTGTTTTGGGACACAGGACACATGTTCTCCTTCTTTGGATCTTTCTCAGCAAAATGCCAGTATAAGGGACTCCATTAAAGTTCTCTAGATTATGAAGACATTAACACTCTCACCTGGACTGTCACGACTGCTGCTCCTTGGCACTTCTTCCCAGCACTGCCTCTGCACTCCAAATGCAGGGTGGTCTGCTCTTCTCGGTTAACGTACTGTTTGGGCATGGTCTCCAACAGCTCGCCGTCCAGGGCAACCTGCTGAGACTCTCGGAGAGCAGCAGTTCTGAAAAGCAACCCATGTGAGAAAACGAAGTCAAGGAAGGTTATATAAGAAGTGATCAAGGGGTTGGGACTGGAGAGATGGCTCAGCACTCAAGAGTACTAGCTGGTCTTCCAGAGGACCTAGGCACAATACTCAGCATCAATACCCAGCATCCTCACGGCAGCTCACAACCTTCCGCAACTTCTGGTTCAATACCCCATTAGCAAGGAGAGAGGGTCGCAGCATGTCAATAATATATTGGCAGGCAATTACTTATGTATGCATATAATATATAAGCATCAAATGCCTGAATCAAATATATCCAAAGAAAACTGTCAATAAAAGAAATGATTCACAGGGGATTTGTAAAACTAAGCTTGTTTGTTGTTAATAAAACAGTCTTGCTCACATATACTCATCAAGAGTACAATTAAGAACCAAACCCTAAACAGTTGATTATTCTGTATGTACCATGTGAACTCCAAGTGACTTCCCTACCCCTTGACCAAGTACCTATGTCAATTTACTCAAAATAGAGGCGGAGAGCAAAGCAATGATACAAGAATGTAGACTTCATGTTGACCTCTTCGAACACCATCTTTCCAGCATCAGATAATTTTCTGAGAGAAATCATAAAATGTCTCAGGCAGAACTACTGACCTCAGAAACAACCCCCAGGAAATATGTGAGATTGATAGTATGAGAGTACCACATAGCATGAAATTAAAAACCTGTCACAGTGACTGGAGAGGTGGCTCAGTAAGAGCATGTACTAGATAAGAACCAAGTTTGGTTCCTAGCACCCATTTCCTATGGCTCACACTGCCTGTAACTCCAGCTGCAGGAGATCAACATTTCCGGTCTTTGTGCATGCTTGTGCTCATGCTCATTCCCACACACTGAACACACACAGACATGAAACTGAAAAACAAAACAAAACAGGCTTGTCAGGACTCAGGTGAGTAAGCCACCTGGACTAGTGGACCAGTGCAGTATGAGAATGCTGAGGAGGACGCCAACACAAACACTAAATCGTCACAGCTGACAACGCACCAAGCAGGAAGTCTGACCCGCAAGGCCTCGTGGTCTTACCTGGCATGCTGCTGTAATAGGTTCAGGTCTGTGCACATCAGCTGGGTGGTGTCCTTCTGACTCAACAGCATGGCTGAGGAAATGAGAGGCACAGGAGGCCTCACGGGGTGCAGAACAAGAGGAGGATGGGGGGCCTCGTGCTTCCGTAAGTTACTTAGAACCCTCTCTTTAGCTGAAAGAAAAGCCGTATTTACTCAGAAATGGGTACCAAGGGGTGGTAATGCACTAAATAGATACAAAGCCCTGGTATATTACTCTGATAAAGACTGACAGATTTTCGGAATAGTTCCTTAGGCAAAGGGAGCCTAAATAGATGGTTAAAATTGTGTTTCTTTCGAGTTTTGAGTAAGTCCCCACAAGCCCAATAATAGGCTACGAGGAGCTAGGTATCAGGAGCATGACTGGAAGGACGACCTGAGTCCAACACAGAGAACCTACATCAAAACAAAGGACTGGGCCCAGTGGCTCACATCTGTAATCCCAGGGATGGCAAGGCAGAAACAGCTAGATCCCTGGCACTTGCTAGCCAGCCAGGCTGGCCTATTCAGTGAGCTCCAGGCCAACAGGAGACTTGTCTCAAAAAGCAAGGTTCAAAGACTCACATTCAAGATTGACCTCTGCTTCTACATGTGTGCATGAGCACTAACACACACATGCACACTCTTGCCCCCTCCTCAAAACATACAGAATTTATCATCTTCTGGTTAAAGAGCAAAGGCTCACGATCTTAAACAACTACTCTAGACAGTCTTGCATGACATGCTAGCTTGAACTTCATGTTGGCATGTGGTGATCTCCTGAGCAAATTTAAGCAGCTAGCCTCTGAGTAATGAATAGGGTCAGTTCAGAGGTACGCAGTTTAATACCACTATCCTGAGAAATACGTGAGAAGGAACTGGGCATTACGGGACAGAGCAGAAGAAAAATCTGAGATTCCATCAAATTTTAAACAGGAGAGTGGCAAGTGTGAGGAATGAAATGTTCATAAAGTCCTGTATAGCCTACACTTACACAGTCAGACAGTGAGCACGACTTACTCATAAAACGACTTACAGAGTCCAAATAAGCAGCAGTGCAGTGCTCTCAAAGAAAACTAAAGGTGTGGGAACCGTACAACTCTGCAGTGATCACATGGTCTCAGACTGACTCACCAAACCGAAACGCTTCCACTCCTAATAGAAAGCTCACACAAATCCCCGCTTCCCTCTCTTCACCACACTACACACAAACCACCAGCAGTAAGTGGGGAACTGAAGAACATGAAGACCGATGCTGTCACCTCCCAATCCCTTTCACTGCGACAGAAAAGGAAGGGAAAGGTCAAGGGAACTTCAAGTCAGTAAGTCGTCAACAAAACCTTAAGGGACTGCTGTGAATTTACAGTTTTGTTCCAAATATAACAGTGAGTTTTCTATTCTTGTTGAAAAGTAAAACTAAAGTTAATAGCCATGATTTGCATAATGACATTTGTATTTCGTGCACCCCAAACAGATGGAATTAGCATTCCTAAAAGGTCAAGAGCGGCACTGAGTGTATGGCTTGTATTGTTCCACTAAAACTACCACTGCTTGCACAGATTTGGTAAAGGAGAGTTACCATTTGATAAGATTTGTGACAGCATAGGTTATGACATTAAGAGAAAAACTAGGGGCTCTTTCAAATCCACTGTAACTTATCATAAAAGAAAAATCAAGGATAACATATACTCAGATATCCTCCTCCTCACTTATTATTATCTACTGTTGGTTTAGAGACAGGATCTCACTCTGGAGTCCTGGTTGGCCTGCAACTCTATATAGACCAAGCTGGTCTCAAACTCACAGAGACCTATCTGTCTCTGCCTCCCAAATGCTGGGGCTAAAGGCTAAAACCTCCACACCTAGCCAAGTGAATTTTTTGAACAAAAGAGAAAAAAAATAAATTTAGGGTATATTTAACTATAATCACCACTCTCGATCAAAACTGGTGGAAATACTGAAGTCTACAAAACAAATTTGAGAAAAAGATCCTGGCGTCACAAAAGCACTGGTAAAATCTTTCCTCCAATTTCAAATATATGTTTAATCATTTGATAAATCACATTTGATTATGCAACCATAATCTTATTTGAGAAAAAACTTCAATTTATCTATAAACCCAAGCATTTTTTTGGAATTTCAAACTGTAATGATTACTTAGAACCAAGAAATAGGGCACTGACTGTGAGCGAGATCTCTACAGCCACTTCCCAGCTCTGTGAGCCACGCAGACAGTCACCCAACCACCCTCCGCCCAGGCTCCCTCGCTGCTCCATGGAGAGGGCCTGCCCTGGGTTGCAGTGAGGACTGAGTTTACACAGATGGAGTACTTTTCAGGCAGCGTGAAAGCACTACAGATGGCAGCAACAGGAGCACGGGCCCTTCCAGCGCTGGCCTGGTGCTCCTCGTTCAGCAAACATCCAGCAATAGACTCACTATCTGTATGGCCAAGCTGAGGGCAGTTTCCTATCTTCCTCTGTACCTTCCCACAGTGCTTTTTTACGTGCACATATAAGTTTTACAATCACAAAATGTTTCTGGAGGACAAACAAGGAAAGAACTGTTGGAATTTCAGAAAATGTTGGTGCCTTCAACAAAACTGTTCAGCAGATGAGTGAACTTGAGCCCAGAGAGGGTCTTTTTTTTCTCTTAACAAGTTGATTGGGGCAAAGTTGAAATAAAAGAGTATTTCTGCCTCTCCATTTTACTACACTGTAAATGCAATGTTAGCAGCAATTTATAATTTTATTATACATCTTACATTCTAAAATATATTCCATAATTAATGTTAAACGTAAGCTCAGATACAACTTTCCAGGTTTTAAAATTGGGCATAGCCAGCAACTCTGTAGCTTAAATGGCCTTTTTGGCCTGGCCTGGAGTGTTAACTGATAACTTAAATGCATTGTCTTTCTAGGAAAATGAGCTGCAAGAAACAAGCAGCCTTTAAAGAAGCATGCCTGTAATCCCAGCACTGGGGGACAGAGGAAGGAGGATCTCCTGATCTGCACAGAAGCTCCAGGCCAGCCAGAGCTACAGAGGGAGACCAGGTCTCAAAAAACAAAAGAAAAAGAAAAAAATAATCTAAAGCATTTGCATTCCATGGTAAGGGTTTCAGATACAGAGAAAGAATTATGAAAGAAAAAAAAAAACAACAACTTCTGAATGTTAAAATTGCAAACCCAAAGTAACTACGTTTGAAGTTGCACTTTAGAAATAGTTTTGTAGTTAAAGTACATTTTTAGAGCATTGCGAAAGAAGTGAACCATGAGCCTGACTTTCAGCTGCAGGCAGAGAAACTGAGTCTATGAGTCCTTCAAGGACAATTCTTTTATGTAGGGAGACCTCCCCCTTCCAGGGCACGCAACACATGAGCAAGAGGACAACGTAAGTGGCCACCGTGATTTGGAGGTGATGCCACTTCAGAACACTGAGGCAGCAAGATAAGGGAATGGACGTGCTGGAAAGGTTCATGAGTCATTCAGCCGTCCTACTGCTCTGAACCACCTGCCTCCAAACTTCCTTCCTGAGAGATAACTCATTACCCCTCTTGTGTATGCCAATCAGGGCGTGGGTTCTACCCCTCAGTGGCAGACAAGTAAACATGGAACTTTTTCCCCAGCAACTTAAAATGTATTTGCTTGTTCTTTATTTTTATTGATTTTTTTTTTTCAAACCAGGAACCCTTAACGAACAATTCTCATTGGAGAGATAAGTGTGGAAATCTTAACCCTCGAAGGCTCTGACTCAAACTTTCTTTCTTTCAAAGGCACTGATGCCACAGGACTCACCCAGCAAAGGATCAGTGAAATCCAGCTGTGCTGAAGAGCTGCAGGACAGCGAAGGCGACTCGAGCTTGGCCTGTGTCCACTGACCAACTGTCTCCTGGAACTCATGATGTATGCGCTCCATATTCAAATACTCCATCCACAGGTCCTAGAGTAGAGCCACAGCGTGTTCACTCACACAACTGTGAATTCACCTCAGCGAGCCTCTCAGTTTCAATGACGTGACCCACTAGGCTTCCAACATTAGCATGTGCTGCACTGCAAATGGCCACCAAAAATCTTCACAGCTTATATACATACCATGATCAGAAAAAGACCCGGCTAAACAGCCCTACTATGTGCATATTAATTGTAAACATACACACACTACTAAGCTACTAAATTATGTGCATTATGAGACATGTAAAGAAAACAACATTTTTAAAGTAAGATTTTAAAATAAATACAGGAGCTAGATGGCAGTAGTTAAGAATGTGTACTGCTCATGCAGAGGACCTGAGCTCAGTTCCCAGCGCCCATGTTATACAGCTCACAAGCGCCTCTCAATCCAGCTCTGGGGAAGCTAAAACCTCTGGCCTCAGTGGGCAGCTGCATGCATGGGCACATACCCTCCCACAGACACACAGACATACACAGAGAGGGACACACAAATAAAAATGAATTTAAATTTAAAATAATTAAAAATAATAAAATTAAAGCTTTAAAATGTTTAAAAGAAAATAAAGACACTGAAGCTAGGCACAACAGCTCAGGCCTGTAATCTCAGCTCTCAGGAGCTCTAAGGCAAGAGGATTCCTGCAAATTCAAGGCCTGTGGTCCACATAGTAAGTGACAGTCCACCTGAGCTACAGAGCAAGACAGTGAATGATTTAAATGAATGATAAATTAATCTGGGTTAGATTAAACCAGATTAAATTAATGCAAATTTACAAGAAATACAGGAGACAGAAAAATATGTTAAATTACACCATGAAGGTAAAATCAGCAAAAATTAGAATGTGCAAACACAATGGAAAGAACAAGCCAGTCTCTTCAACAGATAGACTGTAAAGGGAACAAAGAAAGAGTAAGAAAACCTATAGATCAAACAGACCCATCAACCACTCTCAAAATGTGGGCCCCGATTCAAACTGCAAAATAAATAAAAACAAAACCTGCAGAGCTAGAGAGATGGATTGGCCACTAAGCACACTTGCAGAGGACTTAGGTTTGGTACCCAGAACCTAAGTGTACCACGTGGTGGATCACAATTGTCTGCAACTCCAGTTCCAAGGGATCCATCACCCTCTTCTGGCCTCTGTGGGTACACAGACTAATATGCAGGCAAAAGACTCATAACCAGAAAATAAAAATACATAAATAATAAATAAATAAACCTTAATGACATTTATGAGACAACTGGAATTTAACAGGCTCTAAGTCTGGTTTCCTCTATAGCTTATCTGCTTCTCTAGCAGAAGTTATCTGTAGACTAAATCTGGAGAACATCTGATATATAAAGATTTTAAAAGATAATCGATACCATAACTCAACATTTACATCTGTCTTTATTTTTTAAAAACAT
The DNA here is from genome assembly GCA_902168415.1 of Peromyscus melanophrys. Classification (NCBI taxonomy): domain Eukaryota; kingdom Metazoa; phylum Chordata; class Mammalia; order Rodentia; family Cricetidae; genus Peromyscus; species Peromyscus melanophrys. Next base: position 16,497 of record CABHPR010147331.1, read on the forward strand.
TCTTAAGATTTAATTGTGTTATTTTTAATTTTTTTTAATTTAATTTTATATTTAATTATGCATCTGTGTGTATGTGTGTGTGTGTGTGTGTGTGTGTGTGTGTGTGTGTGTGTCTATGGGTGCATAGGAATGTGAGGGGATGGACAGGTACATTCACTGAAGCATTCTATTTTTCCACATGATAAAATATAGTCATTAAAAAGGGGAAATAGGCTGGGCATCATGGCGCACACCTGTAATCTCACCAACCAAGAGGCTGAGATAAGAGGATTGCCCCAAGTTTGAGGCTAGCCTGGGCTACACAAAGGAAATCCTATCTCAAAAACTAAAAATAAAAAGGTGCAATAGTGGGCTGTTCTTCCAAGTTCTGCACTCCACAGAGCCCCAGGGGTCGCTCACATTAGAACAGGCACTCTTCCAGAAACAAAATATACTAACAATGTGGTTATGTGGCTCATGACTTACTTGCTCTTTCTGAACTTCAAATGTCCTAAGGATGTCTCTATGCTCAAGCTTCTCAATCAGGCATTGCTACCAAGTCCCAAATCACTAATTCCAAGCAGACTGCAAGACAAGATTCCACTGAGGTCCTGCTCACGGCAGTCCTGCTGCACCCAACTGTGGCAGACCCTGTTACTGTGTAGACCCACCTCCCTTAAATGGAGTGGCTCTGTCACCCTGTCTGCACCCATGCTGAGAACACCTGACAGAGGCAGGTAACTAAGACACAAAACAGCCCAGAGCTTGAACTTAGACAACAAAAGGAGTCATGTGTCAAATGGTAAGCAAAGACTGATTTCAGGAGAGAGGTGAGGCTGCTAGTGCAGCTCACTGGGAAAGTCTTTGCCTTGCCCAAAGTTCTGGGTTCTAGCCACAGTATCTTAAAGAGGAAAGGAGGCAGCAGAAACCATCACTTGTCTGAAGGCTGAGGAACCAAGAAAGTTATGGCATTTTTTAAATACTCTATTTCATAATTAATGTGTATATGTCTGGTGGGTATGTGTACATGAGTTCAGGATCCCCCCAGAGCTAGAGTCACGGGTAGTTATGAGTCACCTGACATGGGGCTAGGAGTTGAATTCAGGTTCTCTGCAAGAACAGTTTGGGCTCCTAACCAGTGAGCTATTTCTGTAGCCTACATGGTTACTATCTTTAAAGCACCCGTGTTTCTACCATTTGTAAAGGCTTGGGTAAAGATTTAGAATGCAGAGCACAAGAAGAAATGAGTGAGGGCAGCACTCCAGAACTCAGGCCACCACACTCACTTCTCCTGCTCCCCTCGCCTTTTACTGCCAGCCTTATCTCTGAGGCTTACATATCCTCTCTCCGGGTTGTTACATCTTTAGTCTGTTTCCTAACTTAACATTCTACTAATATTAAGCCCACTTTCTCTACTTGGCCCATTCCTGAATTCTCCATCTCTTATCTCCCTCCAGGTTGCCTCCCTGACAGAGCTCTCATTTGAAGGCTACAGGCATTTCCTCTTCTCACATTCCTTTTCTTGGTAAAAAGCTCTTCCAGATAACCCAAGTTGGTGTTGGGAGGACTAGACATTCTTATACATGTAATCAATTCAAAATCCTTCCTCTGGGGTTCAAGTGAGATTGCTCAGTGGGTAAGAGCACTAACTGCTTTTACAGTTACCAGCACCTACATCAGGTAGCTCACAACTGCCTATAACTCCAGTTCCAGGGGATCCGATACCCTGTGACCTCCAACGGTGGTACCTGCCCACACATGGCACTCTTAAACTCACTCAGGCACACATACATATAAATAATAAATCATTTTTTAAAAGGCTACTCCATCTACTTAACCATTGCCATAGTTCTCTAAAGGCTTCAAAATAAAACCCAAGTTCTTTAGAAAGCTCTCCATGGCCGTAACGATTTCACCCTAGTTGGCATCTTTCTACCTGTCCTGCTCGGCTGCTACATCCTTGCCACACCACGGTGGGCATGTTGTGGTTTGGCATGGATTGGTCTTTTATCACCTGGCACCTTCTCTGTCGCTCTCTATCACCATATCTTTCCTCCAAACCTCACCAAGCTCCCACTGTCGTTCAGAGCTTGGCTCACAAGTTACCACTTCAGGCTGGGTCTCAGTGGGTTCACAGAACACCACTGGCATTTTACTCCCAGTCTTGATCACAGATGGGATCATTGCACGTTAGCTCTCCCACCTGACAGGCAGGGACTGCATCAGATTTCTTTTACTATCTTTGGCATTAGTTACCTGGCACTCAATAAACAAGAATAAAGGGAGGATAGAAAGACAAATATGTCTACTGGAGATGAAATTCTGTGTACAGTGTGGAAATAGACAGGTTTAAGGAACCAAATGAAAATCCCCCATGTCTTAGAAGCTACTAAACCATATCCAGTGTACGGTCAACAACCGCCAGAATTCAGCCCCTAGATAAAAATATCCCTGAGAGAGGACTTCTTTCCTGCTTTCATGCCTCCTCCCAGGCTAGCTACAGAAACTTGAAGAAAACTGGGACTAGAAGTTAGGGCTGAAAAAGAGTCAAAGATATCGGTGTGTGCCAGAAAGAGGACCTATTAGGACACACAGCAAGTAGAAGCAAGTGGCTCTAGAAAGACAGTCAGAACTAGACTCTGACAAGGAAGCCTCTCCATCACCTCCCTGGGCTGACCTATGTCATACATGGACTTAAAATTCATTCCTGTGCTTCTGATGTTAGAGATGGCTGCTGAAGTGTTCAGCTAGTCACACCTCAAATAACAGTCAGACAAAGGCTGTGTTTCTTCCTCAGGTTACAAAAAGCCCTAGAACAAGCTTCAGGCCTTCAAGTGAGGGCATTACAGAGCTGGAGAGTTAAGAGGGAATATCCTGTCAAAAGATTCATACACACACACACAAAACCCATCAAAATGACTGTGTATGGTCACCATTCTATATCAGTAAGCAGTTTTACTATTGGGTGATGACTACGTAGTTCAATTTACATTTAGAAATGAAAAAAAAAGGTATTGTCATAGTTTTACCTGCTGATTCTGCATCACTTTTGCTAGCCTGTGAATATCATAATGCTTTGGTAAAGAAGGAATATAGGTATCTCCTTTTTGAAAATTTTCATCTTCTAGCCATAATATATATACATTGAAGAGCCTAAAAGATAAAAACACAATTACATAGAAGTAAAAAGATGTGTAATCAAATGACGTTTCTTACATTACTAAGAACTCTGGCACCACCATGTGAGAGTAAAGAAAGGCTTCCATGAAGAAATGTGTCTAGCAGCCACTGATTCTCCTAAGAAACTCGCAATCAGAGACTCACATGCCATTAAAACAGGATCCAGCTTACGTAAAGTGTCTGGAAGGGGCTCTGGGAGCCATGTTACAGATGAAGGAGTAAATGCAGAGACATACCTGGAGGGGTGCTTATACCACAGCTCTAGGATCTGAACTCAGAGCTTTGCTATCCTGGTGGAGTCAGACATAGCCAGCCTTAGTGCTTGGAAAAGACCAAAAACTAGTTTCTATCCAATTGCAAGCACGTGCCAGCTTAACAGCAATGGCCACGCCTGTCTCAAGGAAACCATAAATAAAACCGTGGATATGTGCACCTTGTTCTCATTAAACAGGAATATTTTTTAAAAGCCGGGCTTACAAAGTATGCCTTTAATTTTAAATATATTTTAACAGTCTGTTTCTGTTTTTGCTTTTTCAGAGAACAGAGCCATCTATCAGCTAAGACCACTGGTATCCAAGGCATTGTTTGAATGACAGCATGGAGAAGTGGTTGGCAGACACAGATGACCAAAAGGCAGCCTGGGGTAGCTCTGGTCAACAAAGTGGAAAATTACCTCCTTCACCAGCAGTACAGTGTGTCAAGAAAGAGAGCTACAAACAAGGCTGGTGTATGCAGATTTCTCTTCCAGCTCCTGACTCGAGAAGACAGGTACTTTCTAAACACCCATAGAGGGAGCTGAAGAGAGGGAGAGGGAGTGTCAAAGACCTAAAATGTTCCAAGAGAAAACCTTCTAGTAAAAGTGGTTTAAAATAAAATGGGGGATCAGAGTCCTTTAACCACTCAGGATAAGCTCTGGGGCCCCAGGGTCAAAGCAAGCCTGAGACCTGGGTTTCCTCACTCACCAAGGTGTTCTGTAATTGAGGACAATGCCTAACAGCCGTGTTTATGAGATCTTGCTTGAAGACAACCATTTGGACAAAGTTAAATTTACAGGCAAAACCACACTAACCAATCCTGGCTCACTCTGAAGTTCCAAACACTTAGGGACAGGCCAATCTGTGCCTGCATTGATAAGCCCCTAGAACCTATCAAGGATCAGCACTAAAGAACCCTGCCTTGGTCATTTCTTTCTTTTAACAGCTATTTAAAAGGCTCTGGAAGTCGTATGCCTGTTACAATCCATTTGTTTTGGCTGACTTCTATTATCACATAAGAAAGAGAAGAGTACCAGCCTTCTGGGTTATTATTACTCACACTCAACAAAGCTACATCCAAACAGCTGACTTACTTCCCACGAAAAACATTTCCAGGTATGAATCAGTGTCAAAGCTCCATCCCAAATACAATCCAACAATTTAAGAGTAACGTCTAAGCTCTGGATCAAAGCTAACCACTCCAGCATTGTGTCTGTGCCACTTACCTCACGAGCTCCCGGTGCAGCTCTGGAGAAGTCAGGTAACCAGGGGTACCAGCCTGCTGCTCTGCCGTCCCTTCGCTGCCCTCTGCTGGAACACGGAGGGCCTTGCTTGCAGCATAGTGGAAGTCAGCCACCTCAGTCAGGCGTCTCTTCATGTCTTTCAACAAATTGATATGCGAGGGACTTTGAAAAAACCTTCTTCCAATACAACCGTCTACAGGTAACCTTAAAAGGTATAAGGAGAGTCTATAACCTTCAAGCAGAAAATGTTCTAAGTGGTATAACACAGCAGTCAATTAGCAAGTTACCTTGTTATACCTCAAAGCTATTTTGAGAATCAAAGAGATAGTATATAAAGAGTTCCACTCAGCTGAGTCCATTTCTATGGTTCTAATTACCCTTAGTCAACCATGGTACAAACAGAAAACTCCAGAAATAAGCAACATATACTTGGCTTTACTTTTTATTCCATTTAGTGTGAATGCGTGAGTGCGTGCATGTATCTAATTACAAGTGCACACATGCCATGTCATTAGTGTAAAAGCCAGAGGGCACCTTTTAGGAATTGGCCTTTCTCCTTCCACTGTGAGTTTCTGGGGTCAAACTCAAGTTATCAGGCTTGCACAGCAGACACCGCTACCTACTGAGCCATCTTGCCAGCCCTACCAATGTATGTTTTAATCAACTTTTATCACAGAATACTGCTATACTGAGCTTTCTTTGGCAGCACATATACTAAACTAGTATACTGTTGTAATTTTTTATCACATTACTAGTTTAGTTATGCTGTTTATCTCTTACTATGCCTAATTTTATAAACTAAACTTTATCATAGGTATGTATGCAGAGTATGTAGAGTTTGGTACCAACTGAGACTTCAAACATCTACAGGGCATCTTGAAACGTGTCCCTAGAGATAAGGGAAAACTGCTACAGGAAAGTGGCCTTGAAAATAATGAAACACTACAAAGTCAGGGCATCAGTCTCATTCGTGAAGAACTCGAAATCCAAAAGTCCTCCTCTTTCTTTATGTTTCAAAGGAGTAAAGGAAGGTTGTGGATCTGGGAATGAACTAGGAGTTGAAGAGCAGTGCTTGGTACCAGTGGACAGCTTGGACAGGCCAGATTACCTTGCTATTCAACAGAACCATGCAACATCCCCATGCATAGCCAAGGGCTGCATTCCTATATCACTACTCGGTATAAGGTCCCCTTGCAGGCCTCAGGGAGGTCACAGATGTAGCCTCAGTTTGGAGTATCTTCTCTCTCTGTGCACCTCCAGAGGTTCTCTGCTGAACCTTTCCAGTTCCCAGGTGTTGTCCTTGACATGTTAGGAACAGAGGAGGGTAAAGAGAAGTTGCCACGGATACTCCAAACTCTGTTAAGATCAAGTCTATTAAGTATTGAACACAGAATTCTAGCTATGTCAGAAGAGAATGACTCTAACTCATACTCCACAGCATACCGACACAGAAGTGAGCGGACAGAAACTTACTACAGTACTGGGTACCATACCCATATTGTGGTCCTGGGCGGTGAAGATATAGGAGGAAGAACTTCTGCCAAATGAGTGGCAGAAGAGGATGATCAGAAGGTGTGGCCAGAGCCTGGTGGGCCCAGCGATAAATCATCATTCTCTGCAGGGATGGGACGATGGGCAGCTTCAGCTGGAGCTGGGCTTTCTACAAGAGAATAGAACTTTGGCAACCCCCAAACAAACACAATCAAAACACTTTGCTCTAAAGTTAAACATTTTGCTTTCACTGCAGTTAAAAAAAAAAAAAAAAAGTTATCAAAACAGTTTCCAAGCCCTCTAGTGGCATTTTAACCTCTTTGGCAACAAGACCTGGGGCCAGTTTTCTACTGTGAAGATATGTCAAAGACCCCAGAATCAAAGTCTACCTGAGGAGTCATCTAAAGCACATGAACAGAGCTCAGTTAAGAGCATTTGCTTAGCATGCTGGAGACTGCGTTCAATCCCAGTACTGCAGTGAACTGAGCCATAGGAGGAGGAGATCAGAACTTCAATATCACTTTCAACTGCATTGTAAACTGGAAAACAGCCTGGGAAGACCTAAGACCCTGTCTCAAACAAACAAACAAAAAATTCTAAAACCGCCTCATGTCCATGTCTGAAATTCCTTTGCATATAAAGTATTATACAATGCTGTGGAATAATCCTTCTGTACATTGTGAAAATGTGTTGCTCTCATTGTTAATAAAAAGCTGATTGGCTGATAGCTAGGCAGGATTTTCAGGGCAGAAAGAATGCTGAGAAGAAGAAGGGCGGAGTCAGAGGAGTTGCCAGCCAGACACAGAGGAAGCAGGACTGTACAAAATGAGGTAACAAACTATAAGCCACATAGTAGAACTTAGATAGGAAATAAGGGTTAATTTAAGTTGTAAGAGCTAGTTAGTAATAAGCCTCAACTATCAGCCGAGCATTTATAATTAATATTAAGTATCTGTGTTGGTTATTTGGAAATGGTGGGCAGGAAAGAAAAGTCCATCTAAATGGCACCCAAACGTCCAGCACCTAAATCCACATAAGAACTGAGAATGCTTTAAGAAGGTTCTAAACACACAAAAATGGAACCAAATGTGGCTTCCTAGTCTCATGTCTCTCATGCAGGCTGCAGTACAGAGATGTGTCTCCTGGCAGCTGCCAGCATGCCATGAGCTAAGCCACATGGCAGGTTCCCACAGCATCTCACATGGGTTGTGGTACAGAGAGGCATCTTCCAGCTGCTGCCTGCGGGCTTGGGCTGCCAGCATGAGCTCCACCAGCTCACTTCATGGCAGGTTTGAGGTTTTGCTCATGTAGACAGAAAAGATTACAGATATGCAGTAAAGATAGATTCAGATGGGGGAAAAAACCTAAATGGGTTACGTGTGTTTAAAAATGTACAAAGGCTTGGGAGAGAAAAGAAAAAAGATATATAGTCATAAAAAAAGAAAGCATAGTTTTAAAATAATAGAGTCCTTAAAAAGGGAGTAAATAGAAAAGAAAAAAAGTCACATAAAGATGGGAAATACACAGAGAGTCTGGATCCTATATGTTATTGTGTTGTCTTTGAATTTTTTGGTGGCTAAGAGATACCGCATTATAAAAGCTGCTAGATTAAACCAACCTATATATTTTAAAAATATCTTGACTTCAAAATTTAAGTCAAAGGTGTGTTGCTTTGGGGGAGAGGTTATGCTTTTATTGCCACAGGAAATGAGAAGCTGTAGATTCATTACAGGTTAAAGATGATCAGATGTGATTAGAGAAGACACCCTGATCCTGGCTACAAACATAAAAAATAATAATAATAATAAACCTAGAAAAACTACAAGACATGTAACATATATTTGCTCAAACATAAAACAAAAAATCATCTTTAACCGACTTGTGCTCACCACATATTGCATACTTGTAATATATGTTACCTTTAAAGTTTATTTATTTTCAGAACAAGGGGACCGGACACCAATAAAAACAGATGGCCCAGGTGATCCAGCATTTTAAAATGCTGTTGCAGTCTGCTCAAGACTCTGTTACACTCTCCTCAAAATTCTGCATCCAAAACAGCTTCAAGACTGCTGGCTGAGACAGTCCAACCTCATGCTACTCTAGCAAGGATTTCATTATCATCCCAATTTTCTCAAGGTTCCCCTAAAGATGTCAATGCCCCCAAACAATAGGAAGATGTCTAGAGAATGATGTCTACATTCCCAAAAT
>CABHPR010147332.1:0-15537 GCA_902168415.1 Peromyscus melanophrys
TTTTTTTTTTTGAGACAGGGTGGTTCACTAATGGTCAGACAATGAGCCCCAGGGGTCCTACTGTCTCTGTCTTTCCAGCACTGGGATTGCAGGCATGTGTGCCTATGCCTAGCTTAATGTAAGTGCTAAAGATCTGAACTCAGGTTCTTATGATCGTGTGGCAGGCCCTTTCCCGACTGAACCATCTCCTTAGCCCACTTTTTTTTCTTGATTTTATATTTATTGGTGTTATTAATTTGTGTATGTGTGGGTGCATGTATGTGCACCACCCGATGCCTGCCACCGGAAGAGGTCAGAAAATGATCCTTTGGGACTGGAATTACAGATGGTTGTGAGTCACCATTTGGGTGCTGGGAACTAAACCCAGGTCCTTTGCAAGCACAACAAGTGCTCTTAACTGCTTAGCCCTCTCTCCAGCACTTTGTTTGTTTGTTTTTGAGACAGGATCTCATGTAACTCAAGTTGACCTCTGATCAGCTAGGATGCCAAGGATGACCAACCCCTTGATCTTCCTTCATCCACTTCCTAGGGGCTGGTCTTAGAGGTATACTCAGCTCACTCTGAAACCCGTCCCTCTGTGTCATATATTGAGGGTGGAAGCTCGGAGCATCAGTGACATCAGCCTGAGGTAGACAGTTCCCTCTGGCTGGACTGTCATTGTCTAGGAGAGTTGCCACTAAACATAAGTAGTTGAGCTCATAACTCGTTTCAAATGTATCCCCTGCATCTCCACTGGATGAGTCCCTGCCACAGTGGACAGTGGGACAGTGTTTGGATCACTGAGGCTTTGCCTTGTATTGAGACACTAAGTCCATCCCTGCAGGCTCTGACCTCACAGCCTAATCAAAGCTTTAAGAGTACTGTGTTATTCCAGGCACGGTATGTTATTCCAGGCCTGTGATGCTAGCACCTGGGAGTTGAGAAAGGAGGGTCAGAACCTCAAGGTTATTTTCGGCTTCTTCATCCAGTTGAAAGACCAGCCTGGTCTTTCCAGAACTCGAAAAACAAAACAAAACAAACAAACAAACAAACAAACAACCCCAAGAAATAAGAAGAGAAATCTGATAAGTGCTGGGCTAGAGTAAGACACCTTAACCTGGTTGAACAAGGGGTTGATGGAGAGCTGGGAATCTGAGGGCCTGAAATACCCACTGACTGCCTCTCTTTGTTTTGGATCCCTGCTCAACTTGAATTATTCTTAATTGTCTTTCAGCTCCTAACCCAGTAATAAACCTGTTTTGTGTGAGTCAGACTAATAATTCCATCACGTGGAGCTGGGAGGCCCCCCAGGGCCCAGACCTTCAAGGTTACACCTACAGGGTGTGGTGTACTGGAGAGCGTGACAAAAATGAGACCCGAAGCATTACAAACACCAGGATCACATTTGAGGAACTTGAGGCTGGGGCCTTGTACAACTTCTCTGTGTGGGCCCAAAAGAATGGAATCTCAAGCTCTCTGGAGACCCTGTCCAACTCCACAGGTGAGAGACTAAGAGCTGGGAAAGAGGGTCCCTCCTTTGAGTCTGGGACCCCACTCTTTATTTATTTGTGTGTGGCTGTGGGTAGGTTGGGTGTGCAGAAGTCAGAGGACAACTTGCAGGAGTCTACGAACTGATGCCTAAGCATTCAAATATCTGAGCCTATGGGGGCCATTTTCATCAAAGCGCTACACTGATGTTACCATAGTTTGAATGTATACGTCCTATTCCTAGGAACTGTCATTCCTCAACCAGCGGGAATTTCAAAACTATGGGTTCTGGGTTTTTTGGGGTGGGTAGGCTCTTTGGAGTCAGGAAGGCTCAGTACCACTCCTCAGAAACCAACAGCATCACCACCAGCAGTTGCCTCTATTGAAACAGATGTGTGAAGGATGATATCTTGTCGCAGCCTACACATGGCAGGCACCACTCATGAGGAGAGCTCAAATTACTTCAGAGACTCGGTTCACTGCTGATGGATGAATGCTTTAATCCTTAGTCTTTGGGGCTGAGAATACTAAAATTAGTAGCTCCCTCTAACCACTTGGTGTGTTTAAGAGTAAGAAAGGATCCTGTCCTCGGGTGGATGTGGGACAGGCAATTAGAAAAGGTCAGACTTCATGGGGCCAGAGAGGTAACTGGACCACAAATACCATCATGCCATGGGGCCAGGACTTCCTATATTGAGATACGGAGATTCCAAGGCCTCAAGGGAATTGTAGTTTGAGGTGACTTAAGTGATGGAGACCCAGAGCTATACATATGGACAGAGAGAACTCAGATGATCCTGGTCCCCACCATGTTTCTAGGTTCTTTCTTTTGTCTCCATCTTTTCTCACTGGAATCACTGATGACTACAAACTCCCTGTGTGGCTCAGGTTAGCCTTGAACTCATGTCAATCTCCTACTTGAGCCTCCCAAATACTAGGATTACAGGTGTTAACGAACATGATTGGCTGGGAAGGGGGATCTCTGGGTCCACAACCCTTAGGGCTCTGCTCACTTTCAGCTCCCAATGAGGTGACAGATCTACAGAATAAAAGCCATACCAACAGCTCAGTGACCTTGATATGGAGTGCTCCCGAGGACCCCTATTCTCACAGCTACACCTACTGGGTTCAGTGGGCCAGTGAAGAAGAAGAGCCCCAGGGAAAGAAAGATACCTCAGGATATGGAGCCAATTTCAAGGACAGTACCAATGAGTCTTATTATGAGGTCAAGAGTCTCAAGCCTGGCACTTTGTACAACTTCAGCGTGTGGGCAGAGAGGAGCCATGTGTCTAGCTCCATACAGCACATCCAGGCACCCACAGGTGAGATGCCCCACTCTCTTTGTACCTGATGGAATGGGCTTAGGTCGACTTCATGGGCAAGAAGGGAACAGAAATGTTGGAGAGATGGCTTAATGGTTAAGAGCACCTGCTGCCCTTACAGAGTTCAATACCCAGCACTTATGTTCAGTGGTTCACAAATACCTTTAACTTAAGTGGAGGAGACCCAATGCCTTTTCTGGCCTCAGTGGGCACCTCTACCCATATATATATCCCTACACAGACTATGGCACATACCCGTAACGAAAATATTTCTAAAGGGAAAAAATGTGAGTGGACTACAAATTCCATAATGCCATGAGGTTGAGACTATACATTCAGTGATACAGAGTACAAGGCATTGTGGGAGTTGTAGTCTGGGAGGACTTTAGTCTTTTGAGGATCAGAGAAGATGAGATGTTTGAGTTTGGAGAGGAAGAGATGGGCTAGCTCTCAGAGAGTTGGGTGTGCAAAACCAGTCACGTTTGGTGGGTGGCTTATTCTGATTCCTCTTGTTTTCTTTACTCAGCCCCAGATGCTGTCAACAGCATCTCCTGTGTCAGCACCCCTGGGGGCTACGGGGTCATCCTGACCTGGTCCTGCCCATTTGGGGGTTATGAGACCTTTGAGGTGGAGGTGGGCAGGCAATGGATCTCCCGGAATAGATCTTTCTGCGGGAAGGGCGTGTCTGTGTCAGATCTTGGGCCGGCTCAGTCCTACACGGCCACCATCACAACTGTCTCGAATGGACTGAGGGTCCCGTCCATCTCTGTGACCTGCTACACAGAGAGCGCAGGTGAGTAGAGTCCCAGGGACAGACCTTCAGATCTTGCCATGAAGGGAAGCCATGGGCTTTTGTTTTTGTTGTTGTTGTTATTGTTTTTTTGTTTTGTTTTGGTCTGTCTGCCTTTTGCTTTCTTCTCTTTCTCTGTCTCTCTCTCTTTCTCTCTGAGTGTGTACCTGTGTGTAGGTTCATGTGCACATGTGTGTATGCATGTGGCCAGAGGACAATCTTGGGTGTTGTTCATGTATATCTACATTAAATTTTTTTATAACATTTACTTATTTATTTTTCTTTGTGTGTGTGGAGGTCAGAAAACAGATTGCAAGGGTCAATTATTTCCTCCTACCATGTGGGTCACGGGGATCTAACTCAATTCCTTTGGCCTGGTGGCAAGTGCCTTCACCCCCTGATCCATCTCACAGCTCCACATATTTTTCTTCCTTTTGGTCTTTCATTGACTTGAAACTGACCAAGCAGGGCTGTGCTGGTTGGGCAGCAAGCCCCGGGGATCTGCATGTGTCTACCGCCCCTGAGACATGTGCCAGCACGCCTGATTTGTCCTGAGATCTAACTCAGTCCTCACACTTGTAATGCAAGCACTCTCCTGATTTTCTGAAAACAGCATTCTTGAGATAAAATCCATTGGACATACAGTTCACTCACTTGAAGTCACCAAACAATTGGATGCTAGTCGGTGTATTTCCAACACCATTGCATCTTTAACTACTATTTATTTGAGAACAATTTTTCTTTAAGGAAAAAAAAACCTTATTTTTATCAATATGGATGCTTTCCTTTTACCAGTGTCTATGCACTACTTGCATGCAGTACTGTCAGAGGCCAGAAGAGGGCATCAGATTCCCTGGAGCTGGTGTTACAAACCGTTGTGAGCTGCCGTGGGGTGCTGGGAGTTGAACCCAGATCCTCTAGAAGAGCAGCCAATGCTTTTAACGCGGACCCACCTCTCTCCAGCTGCATTGTATAATTTTTATCTCAGTAGATTTTTATCTCTAATCTTTCTCTTAAATTTTTTATTACATTTATGTATTCGTCTGTGGGAGGTGGGGCACACACAGGCCACTATGCATGTACGGAAGTCAAGGACAACTCACTGGAGGCAGTTGTTTCCCTCAACCGTAGGGTCCTGTCTCCAGACTTGGCAGCAAGCACCTTTACCTCCTGAGCCATCTTGCTGGCCCTACCATGATCTTATTGGATGTATGTTTCACTCTGGGAATCAGGCCTCTAGTAATACTAGGTAACCATCCCGGAGAGACAGTGGAAGTGGATGCAGTGTTAAATGTATGCTTCTTGACCTTGCTTTGCCCGGTTCTGTTGCTTAGGGGTCTATCTCTCTTAGCAAACTAGCATCCTGGAGAGGACAAAGTCTGGTCAAATTCTGAAGGACCAAGTTGATGAGGTATACAAGTCCTCATAAAGGATGTATGTTCCTCCTGGAGTCTGTTGACCATCAGCTCTATACAGCCAGGACTGCTGGGCAGCTGTAGCCTCCAGCTTCCAAAGCTGATGGAGATGGGTCTTCCCCAGGGCTGGGTATCTAAGGGCAGGTCCTAGGAGAGCTGGGCTCATCAGAGCTTGGGAACAAGCAAGGTCTTGAGTACTACCCAATGTCATCAGAGCTCCATTGCTAAGCACCCTGGCAAGCAAATCTCTGAGAAAACAAAGTCCCTATCCTAGGGAGAACTGATGCCATGAAGATGAGGGAGTGTGTAATGGTTGGCTTTAATTGTAGATTCACCTGGGAAGGCTAGTCCAAGGGCACATCTTTGGGTGGGAGGAGGGAGTTGTCTTGATTACCTGGAAGTCCTGCCCACTGTGGGTGGCACTAATCCCTGAGTAGGGAATCCTGGATTGCATAGGAATGGAAATAATAAGCTGAGCATTGGCATGAGTTGATTCAACATTCTCCATTCTGGACTGTGGATGTGATGTGACTAGCTACTTCAAGGTCATGCCTCCTAGACTTCCCCACAGGGATGCACTGTAAACCGGAATGGTGAACCAGATAAGTCCTTTGTCTTTTAAATTGCGTGGTGATATATTGTGTATCAAATAAAGCTTGCCTGAGGATCAGAGGACAGAGTCAGCCACTTGATTCAACATAGAAGCCAGGCAGTGGCGGCACACACCTTTAATCCTAGCACTCAGGAGCCAGAGATCTATCTGGATAGGCAGAGATTCATCTGGATCTCTGTGAGATGGATCTCTGCGAGTGCTAAGCCACCCTGGACTACATGAGATTGATTCAGCCTAGGAGAGAAACAGAGCCAGGCAGTGGTGGCCCACACCTTTATTCCCAGCACTTGAGATTTCATGCCTTTGCTTGGGAAGCACACAGGCCTTTAATCCCAGCATGGAAGGAAGGAAGCGATGGCTGGGCAGAGAAAGGTATATAAGGCATGAGGAGACAGGAACTGAAGGCTTTTCAGGCTGAGGAGTCCTAGAGGTAAGACGTGGCAGTGGCTTGTTCCTCTGTCTCTCTGGTCTTTCAGCATTTACCCCAATATCTGGTTCTGTTTTTTCTTTTATTAAAAGATCTATTTAAGATTCGAGCTACAAGTTGCTGTTTGCTGTTGTTGTTCCAGACACCGTTTCTCTGTGTAGCCCTGGCTGTCCTGGAACTCTCTCTGTAGACCAGGCTGGCCTTGAACTCTTGAACTCTTAGAATTGCCTGCCTCTGCCTCTCGAGTGCTGGGATTAAAGACACGAGTCACCATGCCCAGCTGAGAGTACAGACTGCTTTTGTAGAGAAACTGAGTTTGGTGCTCATTTCTCCACGGAACTCCACCTCCAGGGTATCTGATGTCCTCTTCTGGCCTCTAAAGTACCTGTTCTCTCTCTCTCTCTCTCTCTCTCTCTCTCTCTCTCTCTCTCTCTCTCACACACACACACACACACACACACACACACGTCGTCATCGTCACCATCATCATCATCACCATCATCATCACCACCCTCCTCCTCCTCATCCCCATCATCATCACCACCATCATCATTCTCATCATCCTCCTCTCTCCCTCCCCCTTTCACTGCAGGGGTCATTGTGGGAGTCATCATGGGCATCCTCCTGCTTTTCATCCTGGTGGGCTTGCTGATTTTCTTCCTAAAGAGGAGGAGGTGAGACTCGGAACAGGACTGGTGGGCATTTGGCTAGTGGGAGCCCAGAAGGGAAGATGAGAATCCCTGGTCTTGGGCTCAGGCTGGAGATTTACATTCCGGTGTCTTTCTTCCAGAAGAAAGAAGAGCCAGCAGAAGGACGCGCCCAAGGATCTGGTGTTCAGGTGAACAGGGGTGTGTGTGTGTGTGTGTGTGTGTGTGTGTGTGTGTGTGTGTGTGTGTGTGTGTGTGTGTGACATCCGAGGGTATCACTGTCAGGTAAGGGGAGGGGAGTTTGCTGCTCACTGGATAGGTCAGAGGGCAGAACCAAGCCTCAGAAGGGATTGTGACCCCTGTAATGGGCCACAGCTCATTCACAGAGACACAGCTTAGGGTCAGTTCTCTGTTTTGTTTTCTTTAAAATTTTTATTTATTATTCTTTGAGAATTTCATTTATATACGCAATGTGATTTGATCATATTCAGCTTAATCTCAAATTTTATTTATTTTATGTGTATGAGTGTTTTGCGTACGCTCAGTCTTGGTGCCTGAGGAGGCCAGAAGAGGGCATCAGATCCCATTAGGACTAGACTTACAGATGGTTGTGAGCAGCCATGTGTGTGTGGGTGCTGGGGATTGAACCCAGGTCCTCTGGAAGACCAGTCAATGCTCTTAACAGCTGAGCCATCTCTTCAGCCCCCATCCTAACTGTTTTACATTTATTTATTTGTGTCCACATACTACACAGTGCATGTGAGGAGGGAGGTCAGGGGACCTCTTGTGGGAGTTGGTTCTCTCTTTCAACACGTGGGTCTTGGGGATCAAACTCAGCTTGTGTTCTAGCACTAGGGAGAGCTGAAAAGCAAGATCATGTAGACCATGCTCTATGTGTGGAGACAAATAAAGCAAGAAGAGAGGAAAGGGAGGTCAGGAACACTCTAGACAGGGCATTAAAACTGAAGGAGGGGGCTGGGTGTGGTGGCCCACGCCTTTAATCTTAGCATTTTGGAGGCACAGAGATTTCTGTGAGTTTGAGGCCACCATGATCCATGTAGAGAGTTCCAGGACAGTCAAGACTACATAGTGAAACTCTGTTTCAGAAACAAAACCAAACCTAAATAAATAAAAACATAAAACAACTGATGGAGGGCTGTCAAGATGATTCAGTCACGGCTGGGGGTGGTGGCACACGCCTTTAATATCAGCACTCGGGAGGCAGAGGCAGGTAGATCTCTGAATTCAAAGCCAGCCTGGTCTACAGAGAGAAATCCAGGACAGCCAAGGCAATACAGAGAAACCCTGTCTCAAAAAACCAACCAAACAACCAAACAACAAACCAACCAACCAAACAAACAAACAAAATTCCTAAAGGAAAAGTGAAGCCAATTAAGAAGAGCAAAGATCTGAAGGAAGTCAGAAAGAATTTGGAACAGTTCTAGGGTGTCCTGTGACGTACCAGGAAGATGGGAAAGAAATGCCTGCTTCCCAACAGGGGTAACACTGAAAGCTCAAAGGAGTCCAAGAAGCGCCGCGTGATGAGTAAGTGAGTTTATCAGGGGTTACTTACAGAGCATTGGATGCTTTTAGAAGGCTGCATCACACCTTCACACCTGCGCATACCGCCAAGCTCCTACAGGTCTAGAAGCAGGAAGGATGAAAACCCAGGCCTCGAGCGCCACCGTGTGTGCAAACAGCAGAAGCGACTACAGCCTGCTGTAAAGAAAGGTATCACAAAACCAGACTCGGAGAGTTTGTGCACCCAGGCTCCTGCGAGGGATTCCTGCAGGTCAGAAAACTCCATCAGACTACGGAAAGGATAAATTTTGCTTTATGGACGCCTCATATAAAGAACAGATAAATGGCTGCAAGGTGGAGTTACTCTGGCTAGGACCGAGACCAGTCTCTGTACACGGGGCAAGGGCTCTCCTGCTACAGGGACAGGCAAGTGCAAGGGCGCTGAGGTAGTAGTGTGTGGGTGCTTAGGGAACACTGTGTATCTCTGAGATTGGCTGGTGTGAACACAGGGAACGGTGTTAGGGAGTAATGCCAGAGAGGTGGCAGGTGGGGCTCCGTCAGGTGGAGTCTTGCAGAAGAAAGCAAGGGTGTCAGTGTACATCCTTGAGGGGAGTTTGGAGAGGGTTTTTCTGTTTTAAGATTTTATTTCATTTTAATTTTTCTTATGTGTGAGAGTGCTTTGCCTGCATGTGTATATGTGCACTATGTGTATGCAGTACCTGCAGAGGACAGAAGAGGGCAGTGGATCCCCCAGAACTGGAGTCGCAGATGGTTGTGAGTCATTATGTGGGTGCTGGGAATCAATGCCAGGTCCTCTGAAAGAGCAGCCAGTGCTTGTAACCACTGAGCCATTTCGCCAGCCCCATTCTTCTTCCCTCTAAAGGCTGAATAACACTCCACTGTTTGGATAGACCACATGGTTTATCCGTGAGCTCACTGATGGACGCTAATATTGCTTGCACCTTTGTACCACTGTGAGCCACACTGTGAATGGTGGTGAGCCATTGACCTTTGGGATTCTCCTTTCTCTGGCGGATTTACTCAGTAGCGGTATTGCTGGGTCAAGATCATTGTAACTCACTATGTAGACCAGGCTAGCCTCGAACTCACAGAGATCTGCCTGCCTCTGTCTCTCAAATGCATGAGGCTTCATTTACTTTTTTATTTCCTGGAGTATATGCAATGCATGGATGTAAGAAGCCAACCCAAGGGCATCAATTCTCTTTCCAATATGTGGCTACCAAGGATGGAACTCAAGCAACCCGGCTTTATCTTAGGACCCTTTACCTGCTGAGACATCTTGCCAGCCTCAAGGTGCTTAAAGTCTCCATTTTTTTTATTCTTCTTCCCACCACAGCTTCCCCGGGGATATCCTAGCCAAAGACTTTGCTGACTACGTCAGGGAGAATGAGAAGGACAGCAACTATGGATTTGCCAAGGAGTATCAGGTGGGTGAGAAATGAGGCATTAGAGCTGGTGCCCACATACCCTGGCTTCCCATGCCCTTCTGGGTTGAGCTTAAACACTGAGCCATCTCTCCAGCCCTTAACTTTTTTGGATTTATTTGTTTTTATTTTATGTGCATGGGTGTTTTGCCTACATGTATGTATGGGTACCGTGTATAGGCAATGCCTACAGAGGCCAGAAGAGGGCGTTGGATCCCTATCCTCTGCAACTAAGTTATAGGGGATTGTGAGTGCTGGGAATTGAACCAGGGTCCTTTGGAAGATCAGCCAGTTCTCTTAACCACTGAGCCATCTCTCCAGTTTCCTTTTTTCTTCTTCTTATACCATTTGGGACTTTCTTAGGGATCAAACTTGGTCCTCAGGGTTGATTGCAAGCACCTTTATCTAATGAGTCATCTTGCCGGGCCATATAATCTATTAGATTATATTCATCTCTGTATCTTCCTCTCTTGTCCTCTCTCTCTCTCTCTCTCTCTCTCTCTCTCTCTCTCTCTCTCTCTCTCTCTCTCATGTTAATATCTTTCCTTTTCCAAAGTGCCTCCCTTTCTACTCCCCAACATGGGGTGTGTGTGTGTGTGTGTGTGTGTGTATCTGCATGCCTGCATGCCATTGTTCACAAATGAAAACGTCTCTTCCTTCTCCATCAACCAACTGCCTGTAGATCTTCTATAAACCCCACCTCCTTTTTGAGACAGGGTCTCATGTATTCCAGGCTGGCCTGGAACATGCTATAGAGAGAGCCAGAGATGACCTTGAACTTAGGATCCTCCTCCCTGACCTCTTAAGTGTTAGAATTACAAGTGTGCTCTTCAGAACCTGGTTTATGCAGTGCTGGGGATCGAACCCAGGGCCTTGTGCATGCTAGGCAAGCACTCTACCAACCGAGCCACTTCCCTAGCCTACCTCTTTTAATCATACAGAAACTGTCAAGCGTGTTTCCTTCCAACTCTCTGAAACCCTAAAACAATGATGGATACTTGGTTAAGCACAGGACTCCCTGACGCATTACCCAGGGCCTCTGTCTGAGGAAGCCCCGGCTTCCTCACAAGTATCCCCAAGGTGGATGGTCATACACCTCTAGTGTTTGTGAGTGCCGCAGAGTCCCAAGATTCAATGGACAAACAGAAGAGGGCAAGTGGGGTCGTGTGGTTGCTGGAGGAAGACAAAGAAAATCCAACACCTTGAACCTCTTCTGTCCTCTCCGCCTCTAGCAATTGGCTCTGGAGGGCCAAGGCCAGTCTCAGATGACAGCATCGGCTCCAGAGAACACATCCAAGAACCGCTACAGGAATGTGCTGCCCTGTGAGTCTCTGGTGTTTGTCACCCTCGTCTGGCTCCCCATGGAGTCTGCTAGAACCCCATTCCTGTGCTCTCTCTCTCTCTCCTCTCAGTCTCTCTCTCTCTCTCTTTCTGGTATGTGTGCGTGTGTTCGTGCATGCAGTTTGCATGGATCTGTACATGGAAGCCAGAAGTCTTCTTCAGTCACTAGCCACTTTTAAATTTTTATTTTAAAAAATTTTTAGCTGGGTGGTGGTGGTGCACGCCTTTAATCCTGGCACTCTGCAGGCAGAGCCAGGCGGATCTCTGTGAGTTCAAGGCCAGCCTGGTCTACAGAGGGAGATCCAGGACATGCACCAAAACTACACAGAGAAACCCTGTCTCGAAAAATAAAAAAAAAATTATTCTTTGTGTGTGTGTGTGTGTGTGTGTGTGTGTGTGTGTGTGTGTGTGTATGTGTTGTATATGGGTGCCCATGGAGACCAGAAGGTTTGGATCTGCTGGAGCTGTGTTGCAGGAGGGTGTGCACCCCTCAACATGGGCTCAGGTCCTCTGCAAGAGCAGCAAATGCTCTTATCCATGGAACCATCTCTCCAGCACCATAGGTGATTTGTTTGTTTGTTTGTTTGTTTACATTTTTATTTATTTTTGGTGGTGGAGGTGTAACGTGCATGCCACAGCCAATTGTGGAGGTCAGAGAACAGCCTGCAGGAGTTGGTTCTCTCCTCCCACCATGTGGGTACTGGGATCAAACTCAGTTCATCAGGTTTGGTGGCTAGTGCCTTTTTACCTGCTGACCTATCTTCCTGGGCCTAATTTTTTTTTTTTTTTTTTGAGACAGGGTCCCAGTAGCTCAGGCTGACCTCAAACTCAATATGTAGCCAAAGATGCTCTTGAACCTCCCACCTCTGCCCCCCAAGTGCTTGGATTACAGGCACCTGGTTTTATACGGCACTGGGGGTCCAACCCAGAGCTTGCATGCTAGGCAAGCACTCTACCTAGCAACTGGGCCACATATCCAGGCCTACCTTGTTTTTGGAAACAGGGAGCCTAAGGTGTCCTCCTGTGTGGGCTTCCCCAGTGCTTGGATTACAAGCACACGCTCCCACGTCTGGCTTTTTGACACAGGTGCTGGGTCTGGAGCTGAGGTCACATCTGTGCAGCCAGCCCTTCACCAGCTGAGCTGCACCCCCCCCCCAGCCCCTCTCACAGCCTTCTTCTCATTGCTGATACTGCTATGTTCTCCTAGATGACTGGTCTCGGGTGCCCCTGAAGCCCCTCCATGAGGAACCAGGCTCTGATTATATCAATGCCAGCTTCATACCGGTAAGGTGGCCGCAGTGGTGGTGGTGGGGGCACTCCCTGACCCTGGAGAGATAAAGAGCGGAAGGGGGTGGTGGTCATCTGATGACCTCCCCGTGACATGCCCGCTTTCCTCAACTAGGGTCTCTGGAGCCCCAAGGAATTTATTGCAACCCAGGGTCCCCTGCCTCACACCGTGGGTGATTTCTGGCGTCTGGTGTGGGAACAGCAGAGCCACACCCTGGTCATGCTGACCAACTGCATGGAGTCTGGACGGGTGAGAAGAGATTTCTGTCCTGGTGCTAAGCCCTGAGCACCAACCGTCGACCCTGCCCCACCTGGACACTGGCTTGGTGCAGTCCCTTCTACACCCCTCTGCATTTCTCCAGCATAACTCCAGCCATCTTCAACATGGACCCATCCTGTCCACCTTCATAATGTCCACAGATCCGTGTGTGTGTGTGTGCGCGTGCGGTATACTGGTCCATGTTCTGCTGCTGTGGGTGAATGCCACAGACTGGATATTTTATAGAGAACAAAGGCTCATGTGTCTTACGCTTCTCGAGGGTGGGAAGTTCAAGAGCACGATGCTGGCATCTGGCGAGGGTCTTCTTCCTGCATCATGACAAGTTGGAGAGTACCACGTGGTGAGGCACGGCCAGCCAAGTGCCAGCTCAGTTCTCTTCCTCATCGTTCACAGCCGTTAATATCATCTTAAGGGCCCTACCCTTAGATGACTTCATCTCATCCTGGTATCTTCGCATAGACCCCATCTCTAGATACTATTCACCTATGAATTTGGGAATGAGGCTATCAGTTCTCGAGTTTTTAGGGGAGGCACATTCAAACTATATCAAAGTTCCACAGACCTTGGGAGTCCTCTTGGCTGGTGTGAATCTATTAGATCTGGCACCTCTGGGTCCTACCTTGTTGTCAGGGCAACAAGCATATCTTCACCTTGATTAGAAGAACCATATGAAGAGGCTGGTACTTGCTTAATATGCATGAGGCCCTAGGTTCAATCCCCAGCACTGTATAAACCCATGAGGTGGCACAAACTTATAATCCCAGCATTCTGGAAGATGGAGGCAGGAGGACCAGAAGTCAAGGTCATCTTTAACTTCACATCAAGCTTAAGATGGTCCTCTCAGGGGGAAAAAAAAGCAATATGCAAAAGGTGTCTTGTTCTTGGGGTTGGGGAGATAGCTGAATGGATAAAGGATTTAACACATAAGCAAGGGGCCAGAGCTTGGATCCTCAGAACCTACATAAATGCCAGGTGAGCATGGTGACTCACTTACAATTCTAGCCCTCGGAAGGCAGAGAAAGGGAGCCTCTGGACCAAGCTGGCCAGCCAGACTAGTCATAGTGGGTGAGCTCCTGTTCAGCGGGAGCCCCTGCCTCAGTGAGTACAATGTAGGGTGGTTGAGGAAGACTCGAGACAACGGCCTGAGGAATCCACATCCATATGCACACGCAGGCATATTCACTCCCCACAGTGTACCTGCGCGCGCGCACACACACACACACACACACACACACACACACACACACCCTGTTCTGCCTTCTCACTGTCCCGGTCTCCCTGCACAGGTGAAGTGTGAGCATTACTGGCCTCTGGATGCTCAGCCCTGCACTCACGGGCAGTTGCAGGTGACAGTGATTAATGAAGACGTGAAGGAGAACTGGACAGTGAGGGATCTTCAGCTCTTCCACGTGAGTCCCTCCAACCCCACCAAGAACTCCCCAAGAAGGCTCCCTGCAGTGTGTCTCCCAGAGAATGCCCCATTAGGCATAGAAACTTCTGGAGTCTCTACACTCCCCCTCCTCAGCCTTCATCTTCTTTCAGGTGGGAGAAAAGCAGACGCTCTCTGTGCGCCAATTCCACTACCTGACCTGGCCAGATCATGGAGTCCCTTACTCCCCAGAGCCCTTGCTGGCTTTCCAAAAGGTGCTTCGGCAGTGGGTGGACCAGACCATGGTTGGAGGACCTCCCATTGTGCATTGCAGGTGAGCAACACCCTGGAAGTCTTCCCCTCAGAATCCATCACAGACATGCACATGTACACATAATTAAAAGTAAAATAAAATCTTTAGAAAGCAATTAGGGGCCATCATGGTGGAATACACCTGTAATCCCAGCACATGGGAGGCAGAGGCAGGTGGAGCTCTTAAGTTCTAGTCCAGCCTGGTCTACAGAGTGAACTCCAGGAGATAGCCAGGGCTACATAGAGAAGCTCTGTTTTGAAAAACCCAAATCAGGGCTGGAGAGATGGCTCAGAGGTTAAGAGCACTGACTGCTCTTCCAAAGGTCCTGAGTTCAATTCCCAGCAACCACATGGTGGCTCACAACCATCTGTGATAGGATCTGGTGCCCTCTTCTGGCCTGCAGGGATACATGCTGTATACATAATAAATAAAACTTTAAAAAAAAAAAAAAAAAGAAAAACCCAAATCAAAACCAAACCAACCAAACAACGACAACAAACCCCAAAGTCAATTAGTTTAGGGGTTCTTCCTATGAATTTCAGCACCAGATCTGTTATTAGCTGCACAGCCTGGGACACGTGACTTTCCCTCCCTCAGCTTTCATGTTACCACCTGTAAAATGGGTGTGCTGATACACCCTATGGCCAATGGATGGAGAAAACGCCAGTCACTGTCCTCATGGCCTCACAGTCCCCACTTAAACTGTGACTTGATGAGTGTCACACTTTCTGGGTGCTCCAAAACCTGTGGTGATATATTGTGTAAACTTGCCTGAGGATCAGAGGACAGAGCCAGCCACTAGATTAGACATAGAAGTCAGGCAGTGGTGGCACACATCCTTAATCCTATCACTCGGAAGGCAGAGATCGATCTGGATCTCTGTGAGTTCAAGGCCACACTGGGATACGTGAGATTGATCCAGTATAGGAGAGAAACAGAGCCAGGTAGTGGTGGCACACACCTTTAATCCCAGCACTTGAGATCTCATGCCTTTGCTTGGGAAGCACACACGCCTTTAATCCCAGGAAGTAATATGGCAGGACAGAGAAAGGTATATAAGGCGTGAGGAAACAGGAACTCTCTCTTCAGGATTTCGTAGAGGTAAGAACTAGTGGCTGGCTGTTCTGCTTCTCTGATCTTTCAGCTTTCACCCTGATATCTGGCTCTGTTTTTTTTTTTTTTTTTTTTTTTATTAAAAGACCATCTAAGGGCTGGAGAGATGGCTCAGAGGTTAAGAGCACTGGCTGCTCTTCCAGAGGACCTGAGTTCAATTCCCAGCAACCACATGGTGGCTCACAAC
>CABHPR010147333.1:0-26798 GCA_902168415.1 Peromyscus melanophrys
TTTTGGTGTTCACTGAGTTGAGTAAGTGTTGTCTTCAGCATTATGGTCATGCTTGCTGTCTGTTTGTGCAGAATAACCTATATACTTGGCAACAGCCTAAGCTATTTGGGATTCCAATGGTATGCCTTAAGTCAAAACACAGGTAGGTGTAACCCATTTCCAGCATGGGAAGCTTTAATAGACGCTCTGTCTTCCTTCATTATTTGTCTATTTCATTAGATAGCCTTCATTGATGTGTATAATTTAGGAAGCTTAGATTTTAAAACTTTAGAAAGTATTAGGTTGGCATACTACCCCTCTAATTACTCTTGATTTAAGCTGTGCCCTGGCATATTCCCTCCCCTGTCACCCATTTCCCTATCCCTCTTGACTTGATACTCTCATTCTGGTCCCCCACACCCTACTTCATCCATCCATAAGTTTTTTTTTAATTTCTACTTACTAGGGAGAACTATGCATCCCTCCAAGTCCCTTAATTACCTAAATCCTGTGGCTCTACAGATTGTAGTTTGCTTTTCATTAACTTAAAAATTAATATCCATATATAAAAGAGTACATATCATATTTGTCTTTCTGCATCTGGGTTATCTCAGTCAGGATGACTTTTTTCTAGTTCCATCCATTTATCTGTGAATTTTATGATTTCATTTTTTTAAAGGCTGAGCCATTTTTCACTGTGTAAATATAGCACATTTTCTTTATCCATTTTTCAGCTGAGGGACTTTTAAATTGTTTCTAACTTTTAGATATGATGAAGAAAGAAGCAATGAACATGTTTGCTCAAGTGTCTCTGTGGTAGGAGGAAGTGTCCTTTGGGTATAGTCCCAAGAGTGGTATAGATGAATCTTGAGGTAGATTGATTCTGAACGTCCTGAGGAACTGCCATACTGATTCCCATCATTGCTTTGTAAATTTGCAGTCCTGGTAGCAATGAGTACATTCTCCCTTTCCTTCATATCCTTGCCAGCACAAGCTGTCGTATTTTAATGATGTTACCCATTCTGGTGGTGTACAATGAAATCTCAAATTAGTTTTGATTTGCGTTCCCTGGGTGACTAAGGATGCTGAACACTTCTTTAAGTGTTTTTTAGTCATTTAAGTTTCCTCTTTTGAGAATTCTCTGTTTAGAACTGTATCCCATTTTTAATTTTATTGTTTCCTTGATGTCCAGTATTTGAATTCTTTATATATTTTTTAATATTAGCCCTCTATCAGATGTGTTGTTGGAAAAAATCTTTTTCTATTCTGTAGGCTACCACTTTTTCTGAATGACATCCTTTGCCTTCTTAGTTTCATGAGATCACTTTTATTAATTGTTGGTCATAGTGCCTTTGCTAATGGTGTTCTGTTCAGAAAGGCCTTTTCCCATGCCAGTGAGATCTAGGCTGTTCCCCAATTTCTCTGCTATCAGTTTCAGTGTTTCTGGTATTATGTCAAAGTTTTTAATCAATTTGGAGTTGAGCATTGTGGAGTGATAAGTATAGATCATTTGGAGTCTTCCATGTGCTGCTATAGAGTTTGACCAGCACCACTTGTTGAAAATACTGTCTTATTTTTGGTTTCTTTAATAAAAAGCACTTATCTGCAGGTGTATGGATTTATGTTTGAGTCTTCAGTTTGATTTCATTGATCAATTTATCTGGTTTTTTTTGTGTCAATATTGTGCTATTTTCATTACTATTGCTCTGTAGAATTATTGGATGTTGGGAATGATGATTCCTAAAGCAGTTATTCTATTTTTCAGGATTTAAGAAAAAACTATCCTGGATTCTTTGTGTGGGTGTTTCCATATAAAGCTGAAAACTGTTCTTTCATTGAATCTTTAGATTGCTTTTGGTAGGGTGGTCATTTTTAAATTTTTGCTATGTTAATCCTACTGACCTATGAGAATGGAAATACATCTGCCTTTTGATACCTTCCTCCGTTTCTTTCTTTTATTGAATGTCTTACAGTTTGAATCCTACACAATTTTCACTTGACGGGTTACAGTTACCTCCAAGGTACCTTTTCCCCCTCAATCCATTTGTCATTTGCATATAGGGAGGCTACTGATTTTTGCAAGTTATTATTTTTTAATCCTGTTACTTTACTAGTGGTGTTTGTCAGCTGTGTTTTCCAGTGGAATTTTTAGGATCATTTAAGTATATTATCATATCATCTGCAAGTAAAGATAATTTGACTTCTTGCCAATTTGTATTCACACGCTCTCCTTCAGTTGCTTCCATGATTTCTTTCTCATCTCTTCGTTATTTGTACATATAAGGACTTTTTTTTTCTTTTTTCAGTTAACCTTGTATCTAGCTCCTTCGCTGAAGGTGTTTATCAACTGTAGGAGTTCCCTGGTAGAATTTTTGGGATCATTTATGTATACTATCATATCATCTGCAAATAAAGACACTTTAAAGACAAAAATGGTATTTGCTCACTTTTAAGTGGATATTATCTGTTACTTAAAGGATAATAATGCTATAATCCACAGACCCTGAAAGGCTAAGTAACAGAGAAACTCAAGCAGGTACACATGTATCTCCCTTGGAAGGGGAAATAGAATAGATTTTGCAAGTGGACTAGGGGGCAGGTCAGGATGGAAACAGGAGGTGGAGGTTGGGAGAGAGGATGGAGAGAGATGGATAGTCCTGAGAGAGACAAATGAATTCAGGAACATTCTGCAGAGATGTGGAAACCTAGTGCAATGGAAACTTCCTGGGATCTACAATATATCACGGCACTACCCTAGAAAGACTCCTAGTAATGGGAGATATGGAGTCTAAGCCAGTTGTCTTCTGTAACCAGGCAAGGCTTCCAGTGGTAAAACTTGGACACCAGCTACAAGACCTAAGTTCTACAATTTGTCCTGCTTGCAAGATGCGCTGTGGTAATGGTGGAGCAGAACTTGTAGAAGTGGCCAATCAATGACTGGTTTACCTTGAGGCCCATGCCACAAGAGGGAGCTCATGATTGACACTGCTAGGATAGCCCAGAAACCTTGTATAGAATGAGGCACCACTGCCAGAGAGAGAGGGAGAGAAAAGAAAAAGAAAAAAATGATTCCTAATGATATTCTGCTATGCTCATAGACCAGAGCCTAACTTATCATCAGACAGGCTTGAACCAGCAACTGATGGGAGCAAATGCAGAGACCCCAAACATTAGGCAGAACTAGGGAAACCCCACAGAAGAGGAGGAGGAAAGATTGTAGGAGCCAGAGAGGACTGGGACAACACAAGAACAGGACGCAACAGAATCACCTAAGCAGGGCTCATAGTGGCTCACAGAGACTGAACCAACAATCAGGGAGTCTGTATGGGTCTGACCTAGGTCCTTTGCATATGTGTTATGGTTATGTAGCTTGGTGTTCTTGTGGGACTTCTAACAGTGAGAGTCAGAGTGTTTCTGACTCTTTTGCCTGCTCTTGGGACCCTTTTCCTTCTACTGGGTTGCCTGGTAGGCCTGATATGAGAGTTTATACCTAGTCTTACTTTGTCTTGTTGTTCTGTGTTCGTTTAATATCCCTGTGAGGGATGCTCTTTTCTGAAGGGAAACAGAGGAGTGGATCTGGGGGAGAAAAAATGTGGGGAGAAGGACTTGGAGGAGCAGAGGAAGGGGAAATTATGGTCAGGATAAAATATATGAGACAAGAATAAAAAGAATATAAAGAAAGAAACAGTAGGTTCTTAAGATTTTTACATTTCTTGGACTAAAATGGCATTAAATTAGGAAAACACAATGTCATCTCTAATGATTTTACTGGATCAACAAAATTGATCATTTAGACACGTTGTCCCCTTTCTACTTTGAGACCACACATACTGATTTTTTGGTAAATCCCATAGTATGACTTTCTAATTATATCTATAAAAAGTTACATTACAGAGTATTCAGAATTAGAATTTCCATAGATTTGTGGGTGAAAATTGAGTGCTCATAAGAAAACTGAAAATCCGTAAGAACATATATTGTAACCATGTAACGAGATAAATGGTAAGACTTGAGAAATAGCAAAGCAGAAGACATGACTTGAGATACAAAACACCCCTGACATTTAAAGGGATTTTGACATGTGTTATGGTGTTACACGTGTAAAGTGGTATATCACAGATGTAACACTTCCTAAGGGCTAAAGGGTGAAGCAAAACCTTTTCTGTTCTGAAGGACCCAAAATGTCTGGACTCCCTCTGTAGAAATTTAAAAGACATGCATGGAACTCAGTCCTTATAAATGCAGACTCCTGAATTCCAACTTGTTTTCTCCTATGAGTACATGTTTTGAGTTTATTTTATTCTTGTTTAAAAATCATTTCAAGTTCAAAATTGGATGAGATTAATTGAAAAGTCATGATGGATGGGTAGCAAAAATAGACAAACAACAGTTACTATATTAGGTTACTTCTTTTCTCTGGGTATTTGATATGTTTTGAAAACAACCATTCCCAATATTTTATTGCTTAAAATAAACATACTACAGGCAGTTGGTAGACTTCATTAATCACATATTTATGAGATCATTGGCTAATGTTAAGTTATAGGAGCTATTCTAGATCCAAGCAAAAGAGATCATTCTCTCATCAAGATAATCTTTCTTTTTGGAATAATTAATTTGATTTTATAGAGAGAAGGAAGGGTCGCACATTGGCATTCAGGGTAGCCTACAACTTATTATGGAATACAGACTAATTCTGAGCCTCTGGCAATTTTCTTATCTCACTACCTCAGAATGCTGGGGTTATAGACATAACCACCAAGACAACCTTAAGGAAACATTTGTAAAACTATAATTTAAGTTAAATGTGAAGGAAACCCTTAGTATTGTATATTGCTGAAAGACAAGCATTTTTCATGTTAAGTTGGGTGGTTATATAGTATCACTTACAGGTTTCTGACTTTTGAGTAAAGCCTTTCAAATTTTCAGAAACGTTTTGAAACTGCAAGCATGACCAAGGGATCACAGCAGCAGCTGCCTTGCTGTCTGATCTGAGAGGGATGGCAGGCACCACTGGGCTGTTTCATGCTGTTCAATCTTAATCCATTCCTTCTTGTGCTTTGGGCCCATTCTTTATTGCAATTTTCTTAGTGACTGCCTATGTTCCATTATCCTCACTGATTTTAAACAATATCAGTTGTATTGCTTATAAATACAAATCCTGATTTCTGCATGAAATTTTAGGTCAGTTTATATTCTTTAAATTCTTATTCAATTTTTCGTCTCTCAAAAAAAAGCCTCTTTCTTTTCTGCTTAGAAACCTTTCAAATATTTGACATAACTCCCCAGTCTCTGTGTAGTCCTTTCATCTTAACATTCTCAGCCCCTCACATATCCCTAACAGAGAATGTTCTCTGAGGCGTCCATTCTCTTCTCACAGTACGTTGATAGATAGTCTCATAAAAAAGACACTTGGGAAACCTCAGTCCATCTCCTAGACTTATTTTGTCTGTTTTTAATTTATTCGATTCTGTGACCAGAAATCCTATTTCTTCTTTGTGGAAAACTTAAAATACCTATGCCATTCTTTACAAGTTTTTATTTCTTAATGCATCAGATCACACTAGCACCCACTACTCTTCAATGCTTCTTAATTTCACAATTCAATTAGTCATAGTATATGATCTCCTCCCCCCCCCCAAATTTGTATCTGAAATTGTTTGGTGGAAAGAGCTTGTCACTTTCCCATGTCACCCAGCTTACATGGTTTACCAGATGAATGCTGACAAATCTTTGAGCTGAACGTTTTCCATGCAGCGTGAGAGCCACTGCCCACAGTGATTGCCTATTACATTTGTTTCTGTGCCAAAGGGCGAGTTATCAAGCAGATGTAAGCATTCCTCATTGTTGGGGTCTTCACAAAACACTCTGTCTCAGATAAAGCCCACAAGCCCACCTACCTTGCATGCCTTTCTTTGAGAGAATCACCCAGGGACAGTCTACTAGGAACACTTTTTTTCAGTTGTATCTTAACCTTTCTCTTTTTTAATTATCCCTATTTGTCAATATTAGTATCTTAGCTAGTGCACTTAGAGCTTTAAATGTGGGGTTTCTTCATTATGAGGTTCCTGTTAGATTCTCAAAACAATTCATAAAGAGAAGCTTTGTTAACAAACCTGAAATACCAGTCTCATCTTTTAAATACAGAGGGACATCTGTAGGTAGACGAAAGAAGTAAGTGATGGAGTAATATACCTTGTTCTGAAAATTAGACTCTTCAGACTTTTTAACAATGCTATAGTTAGGATGCAAACAACTACGTTAGTTAGAATAAATGTTATGCTTAAGATGTTGTGGTTGAGAACAGTAATGTAGGTTAATAAAAGGGCTTGAACTTTTATTATTTTATTATTTTATCACTGAGTATAGGTGATCAACAAAAACCATGGAGTCAATGAAGCTGTTAATGGACAAGAATGCCGTTTCAGCAGTGCTACAGAAAGCAGGAAGATCTGCACTAAGACGGGCTGTGCGTTGGCTTTAATGGCATCAGAAGAATGGTGAAGAGCACAGTGTGGGAAAACAGAAGTGAACCCCAATAAATATAAAAGAAAATCATCCTTCTTTCTTCATCCAGTATCTAAGTTATACATCAGGGCTTTGAGGGAGAACTGCATTTGTCCTGGTTGGAAGGTTGAGGCTACAGTTTCTTGAGGAAGCAGCTATGAGAAGCTTACTCTCATTCTTTCAGAATCCAAAGTTCATTTGGAACCTAAGGGAACCAAGAGCAAGCAATCCTATTGGACTTATTCAACACCTCCAAACCTCATCTCAGTTCTCGCTAACAAATTTACCTTTAATATTAATATACTTTTTACATAATTGCCATTGAGCAATCTTAGAAAGTCATTATTAGTACATGTAACACAAATCTTAAAATGTCTTATAATAAAGAACCCAGAGACAGATATTGGTGTGAAAGCTGAAAGATCAGAACAACCAGCCCCTAGCATACCTCTACAAAATCCTCAGCCGAGAGACAGAGAGAGAGAGAGAGAGAGAGAGAGACAGAGACAGAGACAGAGACAGAGACAGAGAGAGAGATCCTGTTTCCTCATGCCTTATATACCTTTCTGTATCCTGCCATATCACTTCCTGGGATTAAAGGCGTGTGTCACCACTTCCTGGTTCTGTTTCTCTCATGTTGCCCAGTGTGGCCTTGAACTCATAGAGATCCAGACGGATCTCTGCGTCCCAAGTGATAAGATTAAAGGAGTGAGCCACCACTGCCTGACCTCTATGACTAATTTAATGGTTGACTCTGTCCTCTGATCCCCAGGCAAGCTTTATTGAGGTACACAATACATCACCAGAAATACACATACTGTGGATATGTATTCTTTTATTGTGGTGCTTAATAATACATTATCCAAATTTAATTGTGTATCTATGTGATATCTGGAGCACTGAAAACTTGTATTTATTTTGCTTAGTTTTGTTTTATATTTCATGTTTGCCCTTAAAGTTCTTGCATCATAAGTAGCACATAAAAGAGTCAATAAATAATTGCAAGATTGATTTTCCCACAATTTTAAAAAAGTATGCACCAGACCAGACTGTTATTTCTATAAAATCATATTTCCATTATTGCCCTGAAAGCTTGGAATGGTATTTGAATCACCTTCTCTACATCAAACCAACTTGTCCCTGTGCTGAGCAATAGTCCTTAAACCTTCAAGCTTCTGGTTTTAGCAATATCTGACTGAACACAATTTGATTTACAAATGTATCCTGACATTCAAAGAAGCAGATAACAAAGCAGGGGAAAGGCAATTTTTTTTCCCTAAAGCATTACTAAATTTTTAAAGATGCAAACTTGACGCACCCAAGTCTCTCAGCTGTGCTCACTTGTATGCATAATGGCTTCAGACCACTTTTATGTTTGTGAAAGATTTCTATAGAAATCAAAAGCTGGCTTTATCTTTCGACTTTTAACATACCTCAAGAAAAATGTGCTGATGCCGCAAATCTAACAGAAGACATTATTGGGCTTTCTAAAGCCTATGAATTCGACCGATATTAACACAAACTGAAATATGGTTTGAGTAATATGACAAAGAAAAAAGTCAATTCTATACAATTTGTCTTTTCAATAGTAGTCAAAAACTAATCACATGCCTGGTGCTGGCATTAAGTTAACCTACTAATAGATAAGGACATTGGGGTTTCGGTAAAAGAGAAAAGGTCTTACACGTTTGGTATGTCCTGGGGCTTTGAAGTCAGGAAAGCAAAATGGCGTATTTTGGAAATAAATAAAAAAAAGAATAAAACCAACTGAACACAAAAGACATACATACTGTTCTTAGCTTCTTGTTTTAGGAATCCTTTAGCTCACTCACCTCTTTTTTATATTCATAGCCAACTACAATCAGCCCTGTCTGGGTCTCTGTTGAAATAGGAAAGTAGGCAAGATTCTCTGATGCTTTTCTATCATGCAATGTTAGAGGACTGTTAGGCTATACACAGTCAGTCCAAAATGTGGTACCTGAAAATCCCCAAATTATGCCCAATTAACCTTTGCATTAAACATCTATTATTCCATATATGCACAGCTATGAATTTTCCAATAAAACAATATGCACTTTTTCTTTTTAAAGTAATTCTATATAATTTATCAGAACATTTTATGCTACTTTATTGGTAGATTAAATGGTATATTATTTTATTTCCTATGAAACATCTTTAAGAACAACTAAAATTTAAATATTTAACTAAATCTTTGTTATTTGTTTGATTTTTGGAGTCAGGTTCTAGATATCTTCCCAAGCTAGCTTGAAAGTTACTGTGTATTTCTTCCTGATCTCTGACTTGTAATTCTTCTGTGCAAGCTTCTCAAGTGTGTGACTGCATGTGTGCACCACCACACTCAGAATAACAGTAACTTAATATTTATCTCCATGCAAGCATATGAAATTCTGTGAAGCATATGACAATAATAAAAAATAATATTTTCTGTCACAATACCTGGAAAACTCAAAATATTGTCTCCTAATATTTCAAACTATGATTGTTTTGCACACAATTCTAAGAAATAATAAATCCATAAGGTCATGACACTTGAAATAGAAAGTGATAATTTTTAAACAGGATAAAAGCTTTAAGGTTCATGAGATCACACTTGCTAATAGTTGATCTTAATGCTTGCACGATTAGGATTCTGTAAGGTACCATCATTCTAGTAACTAGGCAACTATGAAATGGAAAAAATCATTTACAAGTTATACATCTGACAGAGGGTAAACATTTAGAATATACAAATAATTAAAAAACTAAATGCCAAGAAAACAAATAGCACAATTAAAAGGGGCATGGAACTAAACAGAGATTTCCCAAAAGATGAAATAGAAGTGGCTTAAAAATTATTTTTTTTATTTCAACATCCCTAGCTATTAGATAAATGAAAATTAAACTACTTTAAGATTTCATCTTGTCCCTGTCAGAATGGATAAAATAAAAATAAATAAAAATGCTAGTGTAGATATGGAGAAATGCAAACACTTACTCCCTTTTGGTGTAGCAAATGCTGTAGCCATCATGGAAATTAGTGTGAAAGCTTTTTACAAGATAGCAAGAGATGATGTATCACATCATCCAGCTCTATAACTCTTGGACATATTCCCAAACGATTCTATATCCTACTACAGAGATACCTGCTCACATCCAATTTCATCACTGTTCTATACACAATCCCGGGATGAATAAGCAGCTTAGATGTTCCTTAACTTAATAACTGGTTTAAAAAAACCTGAGGTATATGTACAAATGGAATATTATTAAGCTGTTAAGAAAAGTAAAATTACAAAATGTACATGTAAATACCTGGAGATGGAAACAATCATTTTGAGGGAGGAAACTCAGACCCGAAAGACACGTAAATATTGCATGTTTTCTCTCACTGGTTTCTGTCAGTTTTGAAGCATTAGATATGTGTGTTTCATTTGGAATATCAATATAGTTCAGGAAATTAGTAAGGATCCACAGCAGTGGGGTGCTTAGGAGAGGTGAGAGAGAACAAAGTGTTTTCTGAAGGGCTAAGGGGTGAATAATTGAGCAAGAATGATTAAATTGTGATGAGGGAGGGTAAGGAAGGGTAAAAGAGGGAGTAAGAGGAGGAATAAATGATGCTAAAGGACCTTTCAAAACTCCTATTCAAAATTACTACTATAGAACATTTCTAAAAGTATACACATATATGTACACACACACATACACACACAGACACACACACAGGACACAGGGATGAATTAACATGTTTGTAACAGGGTAACAGAGACCCTGGTAGACACTATGGGCTAACAAATTAAAACTACAAGCACCAAGAATGTGTTGCTTTTTTTGGTTTTTGGCTAATAAATTCCCAGACTCCAAACATTACAGCCTATTTCCAATTCTATTGATTATCTTCTAGAACTTGATGATTAGACCATATTAGTGGAGATACCAAGTACTTGAGTCATAGATTATGCAGAAATCTAGCTGTTACTCAGTTAGAAATTCAAACTCAACTAGAAATTCATCTCCATTGGCTTGCTTTGATGGAGCCAGAAGATGCTATGTATGCTATCAGAAGAGAAATTAATTATCAACCTTGCATAGCATGAATCCTGCTGGCTACAATAATGATCAGCTTGGCAAGACATGCCCACTGGTGCAAACGTGGCACAAATATCATGGGGGTAACCAACTACTTTCTGAATGTATTTAAGGCTTGCTCCACAAGATGAAATCTACAATTCACATCATTATCAGACCAAGAACATATTACTAGACATGCTATAGCCATAAGGGAGAGCCCACATCTATTATTCTGCTAAATGGACATAGTTTTAACCAATTTCCATTATACTTCTAAATGAAGACACCTCTCAGCTCTCATCAGAGAAGTTTTTATCTGCAGTAGATGGTTCTTAATACAGAATCCCACACCTGGGCAAGGTACATAGAATAAGAGGTTATAGAACGCTCAGTCCTAAATGAGACATCTATATCACACTCTCTCCTCCCATGGCTCTGGATTAATTGCAGGAAAAGGTTGCAAAAAGTGTCAGAGACAAAAGTAGATGACTAAAGCCAACTATCTTCTGAACAAATTAGGGTAGCTGCTATTTAAACTCACAGAAGATATGATAGCACACACAAGCCCTGTGTAATCCCAAGCCAAACCTGAAAATGCAGAGGGTAGGTGACATTAAATCTTCTCAGATTATCCTTGAGTAAAGCAAGGGCAATATAATGTAATATAATAATATAATATAATATAATATAATATATAATATCTAACGTAACGTAATATATTATATAATGTAATTGAAATGAACTGAAACTTTTTTAGATTAGGTCATCATATATGTTCTTCTGATTCATGATTCTTTCCTGTCAAGAAAAAAGCTGATTAATTCCTCAAAAATATAGGAATAAAATATTCATTTTAATTGTCCTCAAATAACTTTCATTTATAATATAAAATCCTAACATCTATATTTTGATTAGCTCATAAATCATTTGATAGTTTTTATGGTGATAAGCTGATTGTCATCCTCAAGATAATTTATTTTTCTAATACATGCTTTTCTATTTTCTCCCCTGTCTCCATCATGATGCTAAGACATAAAGACACAGAACAGCTAAGACAAGTTTCTTGATCATGAGAAGCAGTCATTGTTGTTTCTGACTCTGAATCATATCTGTGCTATGTAAATTAAATATTCTAAAAGTGCGATATTTGCTACTGCCTAGAGGAGAGAAGAAAATTAAATATGCATGAGTTTATATTTTGTTTGTACATTTGGTTGAAGGACTTTTTTTCACATGAATAAGACTTTAGGCTTTTGTTCTTGATATTTCACACAAATAGACAAACTATGAGTCCTGAGGCATAGTGATAATTATTTTCTTAAAGAATCATGCCCACAGAACATTAACATAATAGGAATATTAACACAAGTAAATAGTTGTTTCTAAAAATGTTGTAAATCTTTTAATAATTCTTTAATTTTGAACTCATTAGTTAGTACAGCAAAACTCATAGTTATGATCCATAAGTTATATCAGGTGATAGTCTCAGCTATGTGGTTCAGGTCAGGACTATTAATTTTTTTAATATAGTCCTGATTCTTAGATTCACTGGTCTTCATTTAATAGCAATGTGATATGAATGGCTACTATTTTTCAGTGAATCATATACACTACTGCTGCTTTGTATTACGCTGGTGTAAAAATTATAGAATAATAAGCACTTTTCTGTCACAGACACTATAGTCAGTAATAAGAAAGTTGATTAAGAACTTAATAGAAAACAGAAAAATATTTTATTTTTTCATCAGAGATTTAAATATTTAAATACCAAAGATAATAATGCACAATATTTAAATACCAAAGACAAAAATGCAATTCAGATTTTTCTCATTATATTACCTGATATATTAACAGTTCTAATTTTATCATACCACATGGTTATTTGGCCATGGGTTATGGAAGGCAAACATACTTAAAATAATAAATTCAATTTATTATAAAATGTGCATACTTATGTAAACTTTTTGAAATTAGAGACAAAGTTGTCAATAATATGTCAGCTTGGTTTGTGAGTGACTTAATTCAATTTTATACACAATTGTTAATTAATAATTGGATTCTTAATTCTTTTTGAAGAAACCACATTTATACAATTTATTATATTAATACATTAAGGTTACTCTAACAAATATCCTGAACAATATATTTTATCAACAAAATAAAATTATTTCTAATAGTTATAGGAACCAAGAAATAAGGTTTGTATCCAGTGATGACTTTTCACTGTATTTTTGTACAAAGGAAAGTTCAAGGGTATCACTGAGGTGTCTTTTATAAGGACACCAATTTCATTCTACTCTCTAACCTCGTCATCTTTCAAAGGTTCCATCTCCTACCACCATCAGCTTACAATTTAAGATTGCATTAAAAGAACATATCAATGACATTCTCGCAGTCTACAGTGCATTCTATTTTCACATATTTTATTTGTAAACACTTACATGAAACAATTTTAATGGTTTGACCTCTTTGTAGTAGTCTATGACTTATAATGGACTCTGGCCATAGATTAGAAGGGGTAGGGTTGACACAAAGAATTATTCTAGTAACATTAAACAAATACATTTTACATTTTTCTGTGTGTTTTTTTGTTTTTCGAAACAGAGTTTTTCTGTGTAGTTTTGGTGCCTGTTGTCCTGGACCTCACTCTGTAGACCAGGCTGGCCTCGAACTCACAGAGATCTATCTGGCTTTACCTCCCGAGTGCTGGGATTAAAGGCATGTGCCACCACCACCTGGCTTACATTTTAAATTTTATTTGTGGTAATATGTTAACATATCTTTCTATTGCTTGTATGTAGATTTCAATATTGTGATGACCATGCATTACTCAGAGGATTCTCTATGCAGTCAATTAACTTCTTTTCTTTTTCTTTTTTTTGGTTTTTCGAGACAGGGTTTCTCTGTGTAGCTTTGCGCCTTTCCTGGAACTCACTTGGTAATCCAGGCTGGCCTTGAACTCACAGAGATCCGCCTGGCTCTGCCTCCTGAGTGCTGGGATTAAAGGCGTGTGCCACCACCGCCTGGCACTCAATTAGCTTCTTATGTTTGTAATTCTCTTTATTTTAAACCTTTATAAGGTATGTTCCATCTAATGAGTGACTCATAATTTTCCTCAAGACATTGTTATCTATTTTTTAGAATTTACTGATTTATTCTACCCAAGTTATAAGAAACCCCAATGTTATATTTGATTTTTTCCACAAGGCTGTTTTGGTCAGCTCATTTTCCTCTTAGAGTATAGGTTGTCTTAGTCAAGGAGTGCAACAATGAAGTTACCAAGGCAATACAGTGATATGTATGTCTATAATAATGTAGTGGAGCTGTTAACTTTCTATACTATAAGGAATAAGAAAGGGTCATAGGACATTCACCTGGAATATCAGCCATACTCACACCAGCCTTCCCTCAGCTGCAAGTCATAGTTGCAAATGGTAGAGTACATGTGGAAAGAAGGTGAGATTTCCTGAGCAAGATTCTATGCGGTCCACACATTTGATGTGGTAGCACTTTATGCTAATGTAAATATTTTGGAGTGACCCAAATAAGAGCAATAAACTAATTGGATTACCAATTACATTTGTTGGAATTCTTACATTGGTCTGTTTTCATGCTCTATTTGGGCTGAACAGATGCCTGTACACATCCTCCCAGGAAAAGATTACTTACTATTTAGTAAATATAAACTAAATAAAAGCAAACATACAATATGCCATTATTAATTATTTTGAGATTTTGCAGGCTCTGATTCCTCTCAACTTCATATTCAATATTGTATACACACAATTTAAAAGTTGCGGAAAATATTATTTTTTAAAATTTATTCTTCAAGACTCTATTAACTATAGTATAATTAATTGGATTCTCATCGTACAATTTCATTTTTGATTTTAAAGTTTGCTTTTGTTATATCTCAACACTCTTCAAATCTGATCTATTTTAGGTACTATTGCACTTCAAGAAAAATTAGAATGAGTACATATGTAGGACTATAATTGGTAATAGGAAAATACTTGGAATAGAAAGAATCTAAGTTACAGTTTTTATCCAAACAGCAACAATAATTTTTAAGAAACCATAGTCCAATGAGTTGGTACACTCACTAATGTGTAGCAATGTTGCAAGGACACCTTTCATGTTAGATACCAACAGAGCAAATTGAACTCCAAAGATATATTTATACAGTTGCTGTAACCTGCTGTTTCAATCATTAGTTGGTTTGAAAGAACAATTAATAATTTAAGAGATTTGGGATTTGAACAATTAGATAAATAATGGTACAACTTAGAAAGTTGTGAGGAAATTGGGAGTACACAATGTAGTGTTTCAGAAAGCAAAACAAAAAGCATATATTTTGCACTTCCTAGACTTTGTTAAGACCATGCGGTGGTCAATGAAAGGTTGAAAAAATAAAATTAACCACTAAAATGGCAAAAGAATTTTCTCAACTATATATAATAGCTCTAAACAAACTTGTTCTTGATGGCATCCATGAAAGAAAACAGGGTCAATATTCAACCCCAAACAGTAACATTAATGACTTTGAACCTGGCATGTTATTTTTTATTTGGTTACAACATGACTCACTTTTATTTGAGATATGATCCTACTACACATTCATGTCTTAGAAGATGGAGCCTACTTGCAATTTTAGTCACCAGAGTCCTAGTATCAGTATGTAATTGATATAATTTTTGACAAGAAGCTAGTAAACATGTGCACAGGATGTTGAATTTCATGTGATTTTTAAAATGTAAACTTAAATAATAAAGAAGCATCTGCAGCTCCACGTTATTTTTATCAAAATCCCATATTATACACAAACTATCTTCTTTCTTATCACATGATAGGCTGTCAGAAGCAAATTCATTCTTTTTTTTTTTCTTTCTACCCTATACTTTGCTCCTTTCAGATACCTACAAAACACATTCAAAGGCAGCTGTCAGATACCTTCGTCTGAATACAGAAATGAAACTGAATACAAGAAAGAGAATATATTACCTTAGAATTTTAAGCGATAAAACTTTTTTCAAAATTATGGTAATTGGAACACTTGTACAGGTTGAACAATACAGACTAAGAAATAGAGTAGCTTTTATCTCTTTACCCTTATTATCAAGATGATTGAAATGGATGTGTAAAACTGCTTGTCTGTACAGTCAGGAGCCATATCTGAAACTTGACAATTAAAATGAAAGATTATTTCTTTCAAAGTGATATGTAAATTAGCACTTAGCATTTATGCCAACAGGGCTGTTTTTAAAATAACATATGTGTAACTCAATGGCATAAATCAATACCTAAAATTCAATTTAGATTAAAGGCTAAACATTATACTGAATATGTTAATCACAACCCTAATATGTTTATTATAAGTAAGTTCAAAATGAAAGCCACATTGCTTTTCTATAATTGAAGAATGTCACTAGGTATTCAAATGGTCAATAAACTTCTAATTAGTAGTACATTCAAATAAAAGCTGTAAATGCATGGTTAACGTTTTGCTTCTAGAAATGACCACTTTATGTCAATACTTATGAAAAACTATGCAATATTGACTACTTAACAAAATGCAAAGAAGCAATTACTATGTCTGTTTTTGCCTATGCTGTTGAGTTTTCACAATGATATACTGATATTTATATTTTAATTTTCAATATTGTACTTTTTTTTAGCCAAATAGAAATCTTGCTTCTGCCATCATTTCCTGAGTGTTATCAGCATTTTAATGTCTGCCTGATAAAATGAGTCATTGTTTGGCTAGACAATGTGCTGGGTACGCTAATAATATGATTTACTCAGGACACTTTGAGCCTCATGGAATCATCTCTACTTCTACAGGGGCTAGAAAACAATGGTAGTCATCAGAATAATCAATCAATCCTGAGGAGATGGCTCAGTGGGTAAAGTGATTGATGCATAAGTATAAAGGATCTGGGCTTGAATTCCAGTGTGCACATAGAAAGCTGAAGTTTATAGTACACACATGCAGTCACATTGCTGGATCAACTGAGATAAGTGGATTCTAAAGCCAGCCAGGCTACTTTTATTGAGATATTTCCCACTGAGAGATGCTGTCTCAAAAAACCAAGGGAGAATGTTACCAAAGGAAGACAACCAAGGTTGATCCTAGCCTCCACTCCCACAACCAACATTACACATTTGGAACTCTTTCTCTTTCTCTCCTCTCCTTTCCCTGTCCCTCTCACACACACATTCATTCAACCATGATTTTAGGATACAACTCCAGCAGACTGGACACCAAAGCCCAGAGGAGCTATCCTCTTTACCAGCATTCCATCAGTACTGTGCATTGTAGAAAAAGTTAGAACTTTGGCTGCACTAAAAGTGAATAATGAGAAACTTCATGGCATGTGTAGCTTGGACTGCACCCTGTCTGCTATTTCTCTTGCTGGTTTTGTTGTGCATCCTTTCAGAGCATGAACTGTGGCAGTGAACATAGCAGACTTAGATTCCTATACCTAGTCCTCCTTGTCTGTTATTTAAACTGAAGGTAGATTTGAGCTGGATATTGAATTTTGAGTCTAAAGTTATGATATTGGGAAATCTAAGCTGGAAATTTTTTATCATAAATGAGAGTGGTATTGGAGAAGTTTCTCTAACTTTAAAAATATTAAAATTCTCTTTGTGTAAGCTTTGTAATCTTAAATTTTATGAATTAAATCCATTGATAATTTTATTCTTAAGATATAACTATAAATTACAAAAATCATTATTATATTTATTTTATATATGAAGCCACAGAAATAACTAAATAATTACCTTTAAGCTTCAAATTACACTCTGTCATTCTTGCTGTAAACCCTTTACCCACAATTATCTTGACTGATTTTGTGTGCAATTAAAATTATTAGAAATGATCAAGTAAAATAGAATATAATTACTGAATTTTTAATTCATGAACTCAATTTTAAAATATTTAATGGTACTATTGTTTATTCTTTTTCTAATAAACAAATGAAAATCTGACTCAGTTCTGTTTCTGAAAAATTATTTTTCAAAAGAAAAACTTCCTGGTGTTTTACTTCATCACAGAAAAAATTAAAGAAAATAGTTTTTAGATTATTCTTGGGGAACAAAACAAAAATATAATTTTTGAAAAATCTCAGTTTAAAACATGTATTTCAGTCATCAGAAAACGAGAGCACAGTTTTTGGATAAGTGCTCATTAAGCAGATTATAGAAACACTATCAAAATGTAACTCCCCAAACCCCTTGCTGAAGGCAGTCTGCCAAATCAGCTTTGTTTTTCTAGAAAATACTTGTATTTATCATATTTGAAATCTCTAACAGAATGAACATGAGCCTTGCCATGGAATGAAATCTTATTCATCCACTGCAAATCCCTTCTGACTTGAATTGAATGGGTCTTAGGGACCACACTCAGAGAGAACTTTTCAATATCCGCTGAAGACAGGTGTTAAATTAGCATCAGGATCTATTGCCCCAAATCATAAACAACAACTGGCTACAATACAATAGAAATGCAAGTGAAATTTCTAAGAAAATAATATCTTATTGTATTTAGACTAATTAGAGCCCTTACATGATTATCTAAAATAAATCTTTTTAAATCTGGCAATGCATGCTAGAGAATTGGGCATAGAAAAATGTTGTCAGATTTTAATTTTTTTCTGTTATTGTTGGCTTGGAGGCAAGAATTGAGTCATACAATCAAAAGCAAAAATCTAAAACACACATGATGTGAAAAGCAAAGTAGGTAAGTGTGCTGGGACTTATAGAAGTTGGGCAGAAGGGGAGCTATTGCACGCATGTGTTTTCTATGCTTACATGGAAATAGGCATTTTTATCTTGTGTAATAATCACACAACAGATGGGAAGAATTAATAACAAATATTCTTATTCATGCATTTCAAATAAGCATATAACTACAGAACAGAGCAGTCTGTTGTTTATATTTGGTGAGTAAAACTTTTTTCTTGAGTCTGTAAATAATTATATACATATTTCACGTATTAAATATCAAATGCAATGTTACTAAATGCACACAGATCTTCATAGGTTTTTTTCATATTCCCAAATAATTACATTAATTAAATAAGATCAAAATCACTGGGATTATTCAACATAAGAAGAGATTCATTGGATTATTATTCTCATTTTTAATATTGCAATCAAATTTTAGAATCATGTTAGAAATGTCAACATTTTATTAATTTGTTAAGCATTGTTATTGTTTCTACAAACCAAAATAACAAATAGAATTTTGATAATGCAAGTATTTATTGAATTTTAATTAATAATTATTTTCTTTGTTATTTCTCTTGGTAATTAATCTTTTCATGCTATGAATGTAAAATAAACATATAGTTATAATGGGCTAAACTTTTTCTTCTGTACACAATACTCTACTGAAAAGAGTTAATTCT
This sequence comes from Peromyscus melanophrys, assembly GCA_902168415.1. NCBI lineage: Eukaryota > Metazoa > Chordata > Mammalia > Rodentia > Cricetidae > Peromyscus > Peromyscus melanophrys. Next base: position 18,966 of record CABHPR010147333.1, read on the forward strand.
CCAAGAGTTGGTGGTGCACGCTTCTAATCTCAGCACTCAAGGAGGCAGAGGCAGGTGAATCTCTGTGAGTTCAAGGGCAGCTTGGTCTACAAAGTGAGTTCCAGGACAACCAGAGTTGCACAGAGAAACCCTTGAAAGACAAAAAAAGAATTACTTCAATATTTCTGCATACACAGATCCAGGAATTATGGGTTTTAATGTTTATCTGTACAAACTATTTTATAATTGCTTTGGTATTTTAAAATCAATACTAGTTGTCATTTTGATAATAGTTTGGGATCTCTTTCAAGAATAAGATTATTATGCATCAGTTTGACATACTCAGATAAAAGAGCAAAGGACATGGTCAACAAGACAAAGCGACAGCCTACAGATTGGGAAAAGGTTTTCACCAACCCCACATCTGACAGAGGGCTGATATCCAGAATACATAAAAAACTCAAGAAATTAGACATCAAATTGCCCAACAGTCCAATTAAGAAATGGGTGATAGAACTAAACAGAATTCTCAACAGAGGAAGCTCAAATGGCTGAAAGTCATTTAAGGAATTGCTCAACATCCCTAATCATCAGGGAAATGTAAATTAAAACGACTCTGAGATACCACCTTACACCTGTCAGAATGGCTAAGATCAAAAACACTGAAGACAGCTTATGCTGGAGAGGATGTGGAGCAAGGGGAACTCTCCTCCACTGCTGGTGGGAATGCAAGCTTGTACAGCTACTTTGGAAATCAATATGGCGCTTTCTTAGAAAATTGGGTATCAATCTCTGCCAAGATCCAGCTATACCACTCTTGGGCATATACCCAAGGTGCTCAATCATACCACAAGGGCACTTGCTCAGCTATGTTCATAACAGCATTGTTTGTAATAGCCAGAACCTAGAAACAACCTAGATGCCCTTCAACTGAAGAATGGATAAATAAAATGTGGTACATATACACAATGGAGTACTACTCAGCAGAGAAAAACAATGACATCATGAGGTTTGCAGGCAAATGGATGGATCAAGAAAAAATCATCCTGAGTGAGGTAACCCAGACTCAGAAAGACAAACATGGTATGTACTCACTCATATGAGGATACTAGATGTAAAACAAAGATGACTAGACTGCTACTCACAACTCCAGGGAGGCTACCTAGAAAACAGGATCCCAAGAAAGACACAGGGATCACCCAATGACAGAGAAATGGATGAGGTCTACATGAACAACATGGACGTGAGTGGGGGTAATGAAGGGCAAGGGTCGAGGGAAAGAGAGCTTAGGGGAGCAGGGGATCCCAGCTGGTCAAGAACAAAGAGGGAGAACAAGGAATAAGAGACCATGATAAATGAAGACCCCATGGGAATAGGAAGAAGCAGAGTGCTAGAGAGGTCCACAGAAATCCACAAAGATACCCCCACAATAGACTACTGGCAATGGTCGAGAGACAACCCGAACTGACCTACTCTGGTGATCGGATGGCCAAACACCCTAACTGTCATGCTAGAAACCTCATCCAATGACTGAGGGACCCGGATGCAGAGATCCATGACCAGGCCCCAGGTGGAGCTCCAGGCATCCAATTGGTGAGAAAGAGGAAGGATTGTATGAGTGAGAATTGTTGAGACCAAGCTTGGAAAAAGCACAGGGACAAATAACCAAAGGAATGGAAACACATGAACTGTGAACCAATAGCTGAGGAGCCCCCAACTGGATCAGGCCCTCTGGATAAGTGAGACAGTTGATTGGCTTGATCTGTTTGGGAGGCACCCAGGCAGTGGGACCGGGACCTGTCCTCAGTGCATGAGCTGGCTGTTTGGAACCTGGGGCTTGTGCAGGGATACTTTACTCAGCCTGGGAGGAGGGGACTGACTGGACCTGCCTGAGCTGAATCCCCAGGGGAGTCTTTGCCCTGGAGGAGATGGGAATGGGGGGTGGGCTGGGGGTAGGACAGGGGAATCCATGGCTGATATGTAAAATTAAATTAAATTATAAAATAAAAAAATTTAAAAGAAAAGAAAAAGTTAAATAAGCAATTGAACTTAATGGGTTAAAAGCACCTAAAGAGGAGTACTGGGTGAAGAAAGGAAGAATGTTCTAACTCACAACAATATCTCTCATATTTATTGTTTCTTTTTGTGTATATACTATACACTTATTTCTATTTTTATATTTTGAGATTATAATATAATTACATTTCTTGCTTTTGATCTTAATATTTTTGGGAGGAGGAATTATATCATGATTACATCATTTCCTCCTCCCTTTCCTCCCTCCAAACCTTCCCACAATCCCCTCTTTGCTCTTTTTAGTTTCATGGACTGTTTTCCTTAATTGTTGTTACAAGCATGTATGCAAATATATGTACATATATTCCTAAATATAAAAATACAACTTGCTCAGTTTCTATAATGTTACTCCTATACATATATTTAGAGCTGATCATTTAAAGTACCACTTCTTTACTCTTAGGATGAGCTCTTCCACAACAATAAATCAATGCTTGTTTCATGCCGAGGAAGGCCATGAATGTTTAGTCCCTGAATTTCCTAATAGCTGCTAAAACTAATTTTGAATTTGAAAGCCATAGGAAGATCAGTTCAAATAACACATCTTAAGCATTGTTTTCTAAGCAATTCTTTCTATCAGTTTCTAATAACTGACTTCCTTTTAGATTTATTTTGCCAATATTATATATTAACTCTATTTCATTAATTTTCCATCCATTCTTCACACTTACAATTGAAAATGATATTTTATTTTCTTTGAAAAATTGAATTTACATTTATTCAAAAATAATTAGTTTCAAATCAAATATTGATTTAGGACAAATAGTCTGTTGAGGCTGGACATACAGAGCATCATCCATCCAAAAGTCCAAGTCATGGGAATGAATATTTATTATTCCTTAATTTTTATGAATGCTGGTAACCAATACAATTTCAAGAAACTTTAATAATAACCATAGTGTATATTTACTTTGTCTAGTTTAAAGAGTCATTAATGCTCATCACATAAAGTATAATTAAAATAACAGGTATTAAGCTCTACAGTAACAGCTGTTGTTATAATTCATTATATTATAAACTAAAAAAATGTCATTACAGAATAATCATATGACAAATTTAGTAATAGTTATGGCGTATAAAATCAAGCACTAGGAACAAGGAGAATTTTCCAAATTTGAAGTACACAATACCAAAGCCTACCAAATGCTAAGCTTAATAAATAACTGCATAAATTATTTATATTAAGACTAAGAAAAAAATGTATTTTCATTAATGCTACCTATGGTGGTTTGAATGAGAAAATGGCCCCCAGAGGCTCATCTCTTTAATGCTAGTCACCAGAGAGTCTCACACTGTGCTTGCTGCCCTTGGATCAGGATGTAAAGGTCTCAGCTACTGCTCCAGTTCCATGCTCATCTGCTTTCCCCCAAGGTCATTATAGACTAACACTCTAGTACTGTAAGCAAGCTCCACCTAATTGCTCTCTTTTTAAATAGTTGCTTTAGTCACGGTGTCTCTTCATAGCAATAGAAAATAGAACAGTGACAAGGACACCATCCATTAGAATAGCAATATGAGCCCTGTACACAGTGGGGATACTGCAATTTATAATATAATCTAACTAGAAAATTAGTTGATTGTTACTAAGCTCTAAACATGAATACATTTTGAGGCCATCCTGTATCAAAAACTTTTAATTATTATTTTTTAAATGTTATTGATTGGTTTTTATTGTGTCTATAGCTTTTTCTGAACCTACAAATAAAACAACAGAAATAATGATTTTCAAGAATAATGAATGAAAAAAAAATCAATGGTCTGTAAGTAGTTCTATGGTAAATGATTCCCTAGCATGGATAGACCCTTGGCTTCATGCCTCAGCAAAAACTAGGCACTTTAGCTGGTGCTAAAATTTAGGAGGAGGATTAAGTGTTCAAGGCAATCTCTGCAGCTCATAGAATGGCAGATCCTGTTCAAAGCCCAGCGTTGTGCTCGTCTCGATTAGACATGCACGTAGAGCATCAGATGGAGTGGTTCTGAGAGCCACGAGTGTGACACTGGCAGTACTGGTCCAGTCACAGTGAATATATCTAGAACTAGGCAGGAATTAAAGGATCTGACCAGAGGCCAATCACGCTAAAAACAGACTTTAAGACAAGAATTCTTAGCTATTTTTCTTCTATTTTTTTTAAATAATAATACACTACATAGCACTTGGAACAAGCCAAGGCTTGGCATGGCTGATATTACTGAAACAGTAGAATGCATCAACAGCAGACTGCTGGAAAACCAGGGCTGTACATCATGCAGTATTATAATAGTGAAAGTATGGACTCAAAGAATAAACAACCTGATAAAACTACCTGGAGAGGTAAACACAAATGAAAATAGATTAGAAAGGCTTACATGCATACCTAATTCTTTGCAGTGCACATGACAACACAGGATCACTAAAAAACCTCAAAGAAGTTCAAGAAACAATGACCTCAACCATAGTGCAAACCAGGGTGCGAGACAGAGACAAGGCAGATGGTAGGAGGGGAGCACTCTCAGACTCACTAAACACCTATTTTAAAGAAGCACAAGTACCTTAGGCAAAACAAACAAAAACACACATATATATTCTAGTGGAAAACTTAAGAAGGTGCACACAAACTACATTAAAAAGCAAATCAAATGTTTTCACCAAAAAATAAAGTCAGGGAAAACAAACATTATATAAGACACCAGCAACAGGATTGGTCAAATGAGAAAGCATTCGGGGAAAAAATTCAGTATTTTAAAAACACACAGGAGAAGAGAAAAAGAAGAAAGACCAAAGAAGAATAGAACAGCTTATGTGAAGTTCAAGATAGTACTGAAACAGCAAATACTCAGGTTATGAGGTTCAACAGGGAACTTGAGCATGTTGAAGGATAGAAAGTATATTCAAAGAAATAACAGAAACTTTTCAAGCACCCAGGTACATAAGGTCTAAAGGTAGCAAAGTTAATTTAACTGAGTCAGGGGAAAATGAACCAATAATACATAGGGTCACACAAAGTTGAATGATAGACGGCCTCTCAACAGGAGTTTCATAGACCAGCAGAGAGTTATTGAGATTTTCACTACACCAAAGGACAAAGACAAACAAGCAAAACCACCATGATCTAGTGTATTGTACCTGAAAAATTATCATTTACAAAGGAAGGTACTGATAATTACCCAGAAAAAATACATAGTATACACCAAATCTGAATAAGATAAGGACATACACAGCAAACTGCAAAAATTTCAGCAAAATATTAGGAAGCTAATCCAATATACATTAAAATGATTATTCACCATGATCAAGTGTTTTTATCACAGAGATACAAGGACAGCTTCATAAACACAAATGAGAGACAAATCATGTCACTGAATTGAAAGACACAGAACAGAATTAGTCCTTCAATTAATGTAGAAGGTGAACTTAATGAAATCCAAAATTCCTACCTGATAAAAACAGAACAAATTAGGCAAATAAGGAAATTACCTCAGCATAATAAAGGGCATCTCTTATGAGCCAACAAATAGCCTTTATTGATCAGAAAAAGCTAAAGGATTAGACTAGCACATTCACCACTTTCATTATACTTTTAGACTTCCCTCCTGGAACAATTTAGAAAAGAAAAACGGAAAGGGCATTAAAATTTAAAGAGAAAAACAAAATGAAATCAAATTATCCCTGTTTGCCAATGATAGAAATTTTTACCTAGAAAATCAATAAAATTCTAACCCATGCGTCTTAGTTAGGATTTCTATTGCTGTGAAGAGACATCATGATCATGGCAACTCCTATAAAAGAAAACATTTAATTGGCTGGCTTACAGTTAAGATGTTTAGTCCATTATCATCGTGGTGGATGGCATGCAGGTAGACATGGTGCTGGAGAAGGAGCCAAGTGTTCTACATCTTGATCAACAAACAACAGGAAGTGAACTGTATACCACACTGAGTGTAACTTGAGCAAATAAGACCTCAAATCTCACCCCCACAATGACACATTTTTTCCAACAAGGCCACACCAACTCCAGTAAAGCCACATCTCCTAATAGTGCCACTCCCTTTGGGGGCCATTTTCTTTTAAACCACCACACTGTACTGTTATAGCAAATGATTCAAAGTCAACATAAGAACACAGTGGTGACACACACCTTTAATCCCAGCACTTGGGAGGCAGAGGCAGGCAGATCTCTGTGAGTTCGAGGTCAGCCTGTCTACAGAATGAGTTCCAGGACAGACTCCAAAGCTACAGAGAAACCCTGTCTCGAAAAAGAAAAAAAGAAAAAAAAAAAAAGAGCACAGTGACGTAATTATAAGCCAATATGAATACTCTAAAATAGAGATCAGAAAAGCAATAGCATTACCAGTAATTACACCAACTTCAAATTTAGTCAAAATAGGTTAAACATCCTTACAATGGAAACATATAAAATTTAAAATAAGAAGTTGAAGAAGAAACACAAAATGGAAGAATATTCTGTGTTTATGTTATTCCAAGGGATTAATATTGTTATAATGTCCTATGAAATCTGTGTCAAAATGTCAATGACATTCTTCCAGAACTAGAAAAGGAAAAACCAAAGTAAATTCTCAAGTTTATACAATGTGTCCAAATTATTAAATAGTAAAACCAAATAAAAAAGTCTTAATGAAATAAAATCAAAGGATGAGGCATTAAGGTCACAGACTTCAAAACACCCTGCAAAGCTCCAACACTGAGAAAGCCATGGTATCAGTAGAAAAAAAATGCAAAGATCACTATAAGGAACAAAAGACTCAGAAAATAATATCATATAACCATAACCAAACGAGTTTCTATAATGTTCTGTCACTTAAATTTAGTGCCAAAGAGAGTATTTTGCATTACCTACCTTAGCTACAGAAACATAAAATGGCAAATGGAAAATCACATTATGATAATGTGATATCAGCATCCAATGTCTGATCACACAGGGCAATTTACTTGTGTTTGCTTTTGAATAGCTAAAGGTGCTGTATGGTTTTCCATAGACTTGGCCAGAATACACGATGTTTGATGTTGGCATGACACACTTGTCAAGATATCGTGACAATATAAGTGCTTTATAAATTCACAGAATTGTGTACCAAGTCAGTAACCATTTTTTTCACAGTATAGGCTCACTACTTGACTGAGTGTCTCCTTTATATCAGTTGAATGAGTCTAGTTTCCTTTTCCAAGGAGGTGCTTAGTGATGTGTGCACCAACATGACTTTTAGATTACTTGGAATTAGTAAATAGCTTATACAAAATATCAATAAGTATTTTTAAATGTAATTGTAGCTTCCATCTCAAAGGGGCATATAATTCAGTGGTATAAAAAAGGGGCTGAAGGAAATGATGGAACAAGAAGGGTCAATATGGCAGTATAGGGGGGACAAAGAAGAGAAGGGAATACAGAGGGAGAAAGATAACACCAAAGACCATTTGAAAAAGTCATATGGAAACACATTACTGTAAAATCTTACAATATTCACATTCACATATATGCAAATACTCAAAATGGAGTAAATCCATATTAAGTAATAAAACCACTCTAGACACCACAGGGCAGAAAATAAAATGTTTTTCTGTCAGGAGTGGGTATTCTCTTTTTAAGTCATTGGCCAATAAGTTTCCATAGGCTCTTAAGCATTAAAGGTTACTAACAGTATTGTTGATTACCCTCCAGGACTTGATGGCAAGAATCTTGTTAAGATACCACATATTTGAGTTACAGAACATGGTGATATCAAGCTGATAATGACCTGGAATCTTCATCTCTAGTACTAGCTTTCAAAGTGCTGGAAGGTTCT
>CABHPR010147335.1:0-23425 GCA_902168415.1 Peromyscus melanophrys
GAGGAAGTTCCCTGTGCGCAGGTCCCCGGACTGGCGCCAGAAAGGCGACTGGCTTTCAGAGCGCCGTGGGCGGAGAGATGGGTTTGAGCACACATGTTCGTTTATGTTTATTTCGTAAATTTTTAAGGTATCGTTTATAAGTTTAAGTATCCCGACTAGCAGCCATATGTGGAATAAATAGTTTATAGGTGGTGTAATTCTGTCAGATGTTCAGAATTTGCTGTGCCGTGAATAGTAATTGGGAATAAATATCTGGGTCCATTCATTTATCAGAGTTACAAAATGCTGGCATGCTGACTCTGCCCTTCAAAAAATTAATTTATTGGCTGAGATAATTTTTTGTCCTTGTTAATATTGGCAATTTGAAAGGATATGGAATCATCTAGGAAACCAGCCTCAGCCTCTGTGAGAGATTTATCTAGATTAGATTAATTGAGATAGGGAAACCCCACAGTAAATGGGGCTGGCAGCATTCCATGGATTGGAGTCCAAGGCTGTTTGAAAAGGAGAAAGAAAACTGAGCACCAGCATTCCTCTGAAAGAATTCATCAGGTTCCCAGTGTGGGAAGTTAAGAGTGACTAGGGTCTGCAGGCTCCCTCCCTTGGAATCCCTAATGAGAGAGGGCAGAGCACAGGGATGTAAGGGTTCTGTCAGAAGAGTCGTGGTTGCGCCCAAGGGGATGAAGGCAGGAGAAGGGAAAAATCTCAGAGGACTCTGGAGAGGAAGGCAAAGAGGAGATGGAGGATATCCCAATAGAGATTTGTGTTGTTATCTTATAGAGTGGTAACAGGGCACCCCTAGACTGACCTAGGCCTTAAAAAGAAAGTGCCTGATATTTTTCTATAGTTAAGCCTGGCCCAAACATAAACTAGAAGAGAGAACAAGTGGCCTCTAGTGGGAAGTATCAATCATAGCGTTATATTTTTGTAGGCAAAAGGGCATTCACTGGTCAGGTTTTTCCAGGATGTCTACTTCCAGGTGTAGACACACACTAATTGCAGGTTCAGGCCTTCAAGCAGTTTGGCCCTCACCCCAAGTATAGCCAGAGAGTGTCTCAACTTACACATGGATAAAGATATTTTTGTTGGCTTGATCATGGGTTCTGGAAGCCATGTGGCATGATCTTACAAAATATAAAGATGTCAGAGGTTCACCACTCAAAATCAAGTTTCTTCCTGATAATACTCTGAGCGGAGTGTGTGTGGGGGATCATTACCTCCCCTCACTCCTCATTCTCAATACACAGCACAGCAAGCCACTGGATTCCTTCTCTCTCACTTCTCTGATCCTTCAATAACAGGTACTTTCTGCAGTTTTACAGTGGAATGAATGCCCTTTGTTAGTAAATTGTCATGTGCTATTTAAAGTAAATGAGAAGCTGGCCCCAGAGGTGAGATTTTCCCATAGAGCCACCCATTTTTGTCTCAAAGTGTCCTCCCAAACTCCTTGTCTTACATCTCACTGGTTTCCCTACCTTGTAGCAGGGAGAAAGGAGAACAGAAAAACAGCCCCAAGGTACAAAGCATTGTGCCCTTGTAAATATCTGAAAAGGAAACTATTTCTGAAAGAGGATACTGCTGTTTAACCGGTGATACAAAAATGGCTATAGTACCCTGAGCTGGAACTGACCTGAATTTCTGTTCCCTGTGGATTAGCTTTCTTGGTACCAGAAGGCACCATACAAGCTTCCAGAGATGGGAGGCAACCAACTATGACACCCAGCGATGACACCTGTGAACCACATCAACCAGCATGGCATAATAACCAGGGTGCATGAGTGGCACGTATACCTTGGACTTAATTGGACTAATTGGACTTAAGACCTGCTCAACAAGAGAGCAGCCATGCCTGGTACTAGAAAACAACCTAACTACTCAGTGCTAGTGAGGTCATGGTTATTAGAGGAGAATTTACAATCACTAATTTGCTAAACCGGCATCATCCCTTAACAACAATCTATAAATATTTGTCCTTACACCCACAGATAAGTGTAGTCCTCAGCCCTTATCAAGGAAACTTCTCTTTACAACATATGGAGACCACTACAGAAAAACCACAATCAATCAATATGCAGAGTTATGGAGCTCAGTCCCAATGGATACGTGCATAAAACACTCCCACATCTGAGGCTCAGGGGAAATTGAGGAAGAGGGAGTGGGAAGACTGTAAGAGCCAGAGCATCAGGAAGTTTGCTGTGAGTTGGTGTCTCCTAGTAAGGTCAGAAGCTGAGCCCATAAAGTCTCACCAACATGACTGCCCAAGATTGAACAAGGATGACACCAATGGCTATGCCAACCTGGGCGGAGAAGAGCTCATGAGGTCTCAACTCCACATAAAGAACTACAGGCAATTGAGGGAAGCTGGGAGCAGGAGAGGTGGTCCTCCCCAGAGAAGAGCACACCAATTGGTTGTCCAGTACCAAATAGCACTGAAAACATCCATACAAGTAACATGGACTGAAGAGGTTATATTTAGAAATATACATGAATATATGTATATACATATCATGCAATAATAGTTAATGAAAAAAGAAGCCCTGAATTTGATGGAGAGCAAGGAAGGTTATATTGGAAGGGTTTGGAGGGAGGAAAGGGAAGGGAGAAGTGTAATTATTGTTTACCTTCCCTGACCAGGGTGGCTAAATCTCTTCAGATTGAAAGTTATGTGAAAAGATCTACAGGGGTAATCAAGGGACTCCAGACTTAAGAGTAGTGCGAACAAAGCACTTCCCATTTTTATTCTTTTTAAAAATTTATTTATTTATTTATTTACTTACTATTTATTTATCATGTATACAGTGTCCCATTTTTACTCTTTTTAAAAATTTATTTATTTATTATTTATTTATTTATTATGTATACAGTGTGCTGTCTGCATGTATGCTTGCATGCTAGAAGAGGGCACCAGATCCCATTATACATGGTTGTGAGCCATCAGGTGGTTGCTGAGAACTGAACTCAGGACCTCTGGAAGAGCAGCCAGTGTGCTCTTAACCTTTGAGCCATCTCTCCAGCCCCTCCCCCCCATTTTTATTCTTAAAGCAAGCAAAACACAAGGTAACTTTTACAGTTAAGCAAATACAAGTGCACTGAGGACAACGGGTGGTATGTCTTATCATCTTTGGTCATGTGAAAAGAGCCAAGACTATCCCTCCCAGGCCTTTGCCTTTTCCACAGAGATAATGTGCACATGCCATGACATTCCCTGGATATCCTTGCTTTCAAGTGCATTCATTTATAGTTTATACAATCCTCTCTAGAAGGCTACCTTCTGGAAAGAACATTCTGCACTCCATCCATACTTCACTGTAAGTTCACAGCTTTTTTTTTTTTTTACACAGGTGCCTGCAATCATAATCTTAAAAAAAAATTACAAAAAGTACAAATGGCTAGTAAACTCTTTTTTTTTTTTTTTTTTTTTTTTTTTTTTTTTTTAAAAAAAGGGCCTCATGATGTAGCTCTTGACTATCTTGGAACTCACCATGTGAGACCAGTCTTGGCCTGAAACTCACAGATATCCATTTGCCTCTGGCTTCCACATGCTGGGATTAAAGGTGTACACAATAGCCAGCTAGTAAACATTTTCAAAATATTCAATGTCCTTGGCTATCAAGGAAACAGAGATTAAGGCTACTTCAAGATTCCATGTCACTCCAGGCAGAATGACTATGATCAAGAATACAAGTGACAAGCCATACTGCTATGGATGTACAGAAAGGGACACCCTTATACACTGTTGGTAGGGGCATAAACTAGTACAAATACTATGAAATAGGCTGGAGACTTCTGAAAAAGACTATAAATAGAACTACCATAATGTAACCCAGCAATACCACTCGTGGGGAAATAATCAAAGGACTTTAATCCTACTGTACAGATACTTGCATATCCTTGTTAATTGCTACTTGAGTCACATAGCTAGAAAATAGCGTTGTGGTGTTTTGAATGAAAATGGTCCCCATAGGCTCAGGGAGTAGCTCTATTAGGAGGTGTGGTCTTGAAGGAGTAGGTGTAGCTTTGTTGGAAGAAGTGTGTCACTGGGGCTGGACTGTGAGGACTCAGATGCTCAAGCCTGGCCCAATGTCTCACTCTCTTCCTGTTGTGTTCCTATCCAAATGTAGAACTCTCAGCTACATCTCCAGCACCATGTCTGCCTGCATGTTGCCATGCTTCCCACCATGACGACAATGGACTAAATTTCTGAACTGCAAGCCAGTCCCAATTGAATGTTTTCCAGTTGCCATAATCAGTGTTTCTTCACAGCAATAGAAAGTGTAACTACGACAAGTATCAAAGTAGATAAGGAAAATGTAGTACATTTATGGAGTGGAATATTATTTAGCTGTAAAGAAAAAGTTTTGAAGTTTGCTGATAAATGAATGAAACTAAAAAAAATATATGCTAGAATAAGGTTCAGAAAAACAGTGTACACATTGTTCTTTCTCATATGTGGCTCCTAGCTTTGAATCTTTTTTCATGTGTTTAACTTGGAATACATGTAGAAGCCAAGTAATTAGGGAGCACACCTATTAAGAGAAAGTAGATGATAAATATAAATAGAATAAAACGAAAATAGAGATGTACTAGGGCAGTGGTTCTCAACCTTCCTAATGCTTTGACCCTTAATACAGTTTCTCATGTCATAAAATTACTTTGTTGCTCCTTCATAACTGTAATTTTGCTGCTGTTCTGAATCACAATGTGCATATTTGATATGCCACCCCTGTGAAAGGGTCATTTGACCCCAAAGAGGTCACGACCTCCAGGATGAGAACCACTGGACTAGGGAGTGGATAAAACATGGAGAGGAGTGGAGGATGGAGAAGTGAGGAACTGAGAAAAAGGCTTAACCAAAATGAAGGCTGAATGAAAGAGCTATATGGAGACCTGTGACCTTGCAACACAAGTAAAAAATATAATTAGGGGCATAGTGGAACACAAAGTGACATTAAAAAAATGGGGCAGATACTCTGAAGTAAAGATTTCAGTGGGGATGGGGTCAGAGGGATGAAGGAAAATGGGTTAGAGGGTGTGGCGGTTTGAATAACAAATGTCCCCCCATAGGCTCTCATATTTGAACACTTGGTCCCCATCTGGTGACACTGAGGCAATTGTAAAAGGTGGAACCTTGCTGGAAGAGGTATGTAACTAAGGATGAACTTTGAGCACTTAGGGCCTTGCTTTACTTCCTGCTCACTCTCTCTGCTTGATTTTTGCTTTTGAAGATAAAACTGTAAGTCAGTATAAATTCTTTCATAAGCTGCTTTTAGTCAGAGTAGCTTCCCAGAGCTAGTGAGGCCGTGGACCTTAGAAAAGAATCTACTGCCACCAGTTTTCTAGACCAGCATAATTCCTTCTTATACTTTAAATCATCCTCATACCCACAGGTAAGTGAAGCTACCACCCCTCATCCAAGACTCTTCTCTTTACAGAAAATGGAGACCATCACAGAAAACCACAACTGGACACAATGCAGAAATAAACCAGTGGGTCATGAGGAGCCCAGCACCAATGGATACATCTACATCCCAGCTACTGTGTCTATGATCAGGTACCATTATGGAAGCGAGGTTGTGAACATTAGAATACCAGGAAGTTGCTGTGAAACAGTTTCTTCTAGAAATGGCTATATAAACAAGATGGGAAAAATGGCAGTATTGAAGGACATGTTAATGTGGAAGAGATACCCCTAGACAAAGAACTACAGTCAACTAATGACTGCTGAGAGAAGGATGATTAGCCTCTCCCAGGGTTGAATCCCCTTATTTATTGTCTAACACAGAGCGGTCATCCCTGAAACCATATAAACACAAACAACAACAATGTATTCCACAGGTTGTGTGTGCATATATATTACATATTGTCTTAGGGTTTCTGTTGCTGTGAAGAGACACCATAATCACGCAACTCTTGTAAAGGATAACTTTTAGTTGGATGACTTTACAGTTTCTGAGGTTCAGTCCCTTATTATCATGGTGGGACATGGAAGCATGCAGGTAGATATGATGTTGGAGAGATAGCTGAGAGTTCTATATCTTGTGCAGGCAGCAAGAAGTGGTCTGTCTCACTGGCATGGCCTGAGCATATATGAGACCTCAAAGCCCACATCCACACTTCCTCCACACTGACACACTTCCTCCAACAAGGCCATACCTATTCCAACAAAGCCACACCTCCTAATAGTGCCACTCCCTAGGAGCTTATGCATTCAAACTACTACATTCCACTCCCTGGCCCCCACAAGCTTGTAAAATATAATACAAAATGTATTTAGTCCAACTTCAAAAGTTCCCATAGTCTATCACTGTATCAACAATGTTTAAAAGTCCAAGGTTCAAAGTTCCTTCTGAGATTCATGAAATCTCTTATCTGTAATCACCTATAAAATCAAAATCAAGGAATAGATTATTTACTTCCAACATATAATGGCATAGGATATACATTTCAACTCCAACAGGTAGGGAGGGGAGTAGGGTGAGGGAAATACCAGACAAAAGCAAGACCAAAACCAGCTGGGCAAATTCCAAGCTCTGTATCTCCATGTCTGATGTAAATGTGTTCTTCAGATCTCTTAACTCCTTACAGCTTTGTTGATTGCAATATACTTCTCTTAGGCTGGTTCTACTCCCTTTTAGCAGCTTTCCTCAGCAGGTATCCCATGGCGCTGGCATTTCCAACATCTTGGAGTCTCAAAGGCAATCTAGGCTTCAGCTTCACAGCTTCAAACAATGGTCTTTCTAGGCCTCCATTCAGAGACACCCTTGACACATGCCTGGCCTCCTTAGTTGTAGAGGGAGATTCTATAACGCTTTTCTTCTGTCCTTGACTTTAAAGCTAGAACCATATGACTGAAGCTGCCAAGTTCTGCTGCTTGCTGTTGGGGCTGGAACATGCCCCCCCCTCCCTTGTTAAATTACATCTCTACCAACTTTCTAGTTTTGATGGTTTCCTTCACTGCCTAAGTTTGGCTATTCTGAAACTGGATCTGTTAACCAGGCTGGCCTCAAATTCAGAGCTCCACCAGTCTCTGCCTTTTGAGTGCCAGGATTAAAGGCATGCACCACCAAACCTGGCTCTAAGCTTTTCTTTAATTTCGAAAGTTGGAAACTTCACTGGGTGGGATCCTGCCCTGAGGTCACTACTCCCTTTATTCCATTTTTTATTTTGTTTTTTAAATTTTTTTTTATTAAGGAACTTTTTATTCATTTTACATACCAACCACAGATCCCCCTCTCTCTATTTCTTAATCTGCTTATCTCCTTGAAGGCTTACGACTCCTTGAAGACTTAGCTCCATTCCACTTCTTGGTGCTCCTTTTCTCCTCAGACTGTACATTTATATTTTTCCTTGCTCTGCTTGTTCCTTTTCATTATAAATCTGCATAAGAGTGACCAGTAATAACCACACAACAGAGTCAATATTAGGCTGCTTTGAGATTTCCTCTGCCAACAGAATTAATTCAAATCTTTTCACTTTAGCCTCAGGAGACTTTTTGGACAATTCCAGCTACCTGTCCCCATATTCTCTCCATGCCCCTACCTGACTCCTTCCACTCCTGTCTCTACCTGTCCCCAGTCCACCTGCAGCAAAATCTATTTCCCCTTCCCAGGTAGCTCCATGCATTCCCCCAGAGGCCTCCTCTTTACCTAGCTTCTCTGCATCTGTGGATTGTAGCTTGATCATTATTTATGTAGCAGTTGATATGCACTTATAATGAATATATACCATATTTATCTTTCTGGGTTTGGATTACATCACTCAGGCTGATTTTTTTTTCAAGTTCTATCCATTTTCCTGCAAATTTCATGATGTCATTTTTGAGAGGCAGTTTGAGATAGGGTTTTCTGTGTAGCCTTGGCTGTTCTAGAACTGATTTTGTAGACGAGGTTGGTCTTGAACTCACAGAGATATGCCAGTCTCTGCCTCCTGAGTGCTGGAATTAAAAGTGTGCGCCACCACTGGCTGGCTATGATATCATTTTTTTCAATTGCTGTGTAATACATAGTTGAGCAAGTGTCTTTGTGGTAGGATGGAGTACCCTTTGGGTATACACCCAACAGTGGTGTAGCTGAATCTTGAGATAGATTGATTCCCAACTTTCTGAGGAGCTGCTGTATTGATTTCCACAGTGGCTGTTCAAGTTTGCACTCCTACCAGCAATGGAGGAGTATTCCCCTTGCTCCTTATCCTTGCTATCACGAGCTGTCACTTGTGTTATTGATCTTAGCCATTCTGACAGGTATTAGATGAAATCTCAAAGTAATCTTGATTTTCATTTCCCTGATGGCTAAGGATGTTGAACATTTGTTTCTCAGCCATTTGATATTCCTCTGTTGGGAATCCTTGGTTAGATCTGTACCCCAGTTTTACTTTGGATTGTTTGGTTTTTTGATATCTAGTCTTTTCAGGTTTTTATATATTTTGGATATTAGTCCTCTGTCAGATGTGGAGTTGGTAAAAATCTTTTCCCATTCTGTAGGCTGCCATTTTGTTCAAATGATGGTGTCCTTCACCTTGCAGAAGCTCCTCAGTTCCATGAGGTCCCATATGTTAATTGTTGATCTTAGTGCCTGTTTTAACAGTGTTCTGTTCAGAAAGTCTTTTCCTATGCCAATGAGTTCAAAGTAATTCCCACTTTCTCTTCTATCAGGTTCAGTGCATCTGGTCTTATGTTGAGGTCTTTGATCTACTTAGACTTGAGTTTTGCACAGGGTGATACATATAGATCCATTTGCATTCTTCTACATGCAGACATCGTTTGAACAATACGATCTTTGAAGATGCTGCCTTTTTCCAGTGTGTATTTCTGACTTTTATATCAAAACCCAGGTGTCCATAGGTGTGTGGATTTATGTCTGGGTCTTCAGTTGGACTCATTGATCACTGTGTCTATTTTTGTGTCTAATGTGTTGTTTTTATTATTGTATTTTATTATTGTAGCTCTGTAGTACAACTTGAAATCATGATGGTGATACCTTCTGAGGCTTTTTATTATTATTCAGGATTGTTTTAGTTGTCCTGCGTTTTTTTGTGTTTCCATATGATTACTCCTTTAGTGAACAAACCAATCATTTAACAAATGTTTTACTAAAACTATCTTTGAAACTAAAAGAGCAGAGATGAGTAATTATTTCAAATATACTATTGTGATGTAATGAAACACTAGGTCTTTATAGGAATTGAAACAGAATTTTTTCTTTCCTTGAAAATAGTTTTTTTTTTCATACAGTATAGTCTATCACAGTTTCTCCACCCCTAGCCTATGTGTATTTTGTGTGGGCCTTTCAATACAGGTGTGCTCACTTGAGTATATCATGAAGATGGAGGTCGATGAAGTCCAGTATTCTCCTCTATCACTTCTCACCTAACTTTTGGGAGAAAATTTCACATAACCTGGAGGATATCATTATGCACTTGCTGCCTGCTGTTGCCATTTATCCTAAGGCTCCAGAGGACATACAATATGACCTTTTCTTCTGCATCAGAAATTCAACATTCCTATTAAAGTGGAACAGATGCTGCAATTAAGAAAGGAGGTGAGGAGACCTTGAACTCAGCTGGTAATGAAATGTGCACAGGTCTGGAAAGCATAAAGTTAAACCTCCAGGTCCCATAGGCAGCAATATAACAAGAAGTAAATATTTGCTGATGTAGAGAATGTCCACCAAACTGCTGGAAAGACATATTCTGAGTGTAGAGCTGTCTGCAAGATGCTCAGTAAGTGTCAGGGCTGAAGTTTTCTAGATTTTCACACAAGGTGGCCTGGCCTTTTAGTGATTGAACTGCTGTTGACTTATCCTTGCTCCTTGTAACCCCTCATCTGTAGGCTCAATAATCCCAAGAAAAAAGTCATTGATCCTGGACATTGGTTCATAGATTTTCTTGTCTATTGTGGTTTCTGTTTCTGGGGTGAATTGATTGGCTATGTGTGTTGGAGGTCTATCCCAATGAAACTCTGCCATAGGAGACTTTGCTGCGTAATGACTGGACCACTGTGCATTCTCTGATCTTGTCCTTTCTTGAACTGCATTTTCCATCTCTATCATACATATTCTTTCTCTAGCTTTTCTATCCTTCTGTTCCTATTCCAAAAGGAATCCTAGACAACCCAGCCCAATGAGAGCCTGATCCTTCCACAACTACTCTGCTCTGTTTTGATGGCTCCTCCTGTGTCTCAGTGTCCAGGCTTCCCTGCCTCCCAGTGTCCAGGCTTCCCTTGTAGTAAGCATCACATGGTTCATGGTAGTACATTGGCCACTTCATGGAAATTCTTAAGTCTAGGCCCTTGGGAAAAGAAGAGAGATGGCCATTCTAGGATACAGAACAGAGAGAACATCACCAATGGCAGGAATACCTTGTCTGCCCTTTCAGAGTGGTCCTACCATGGGGAATGCTAGGGTCTTCAGAGAAACTAGGTGTTCATTCTGATGACCAAGGAATGGGAATAGCAAATCAAGAGATCCAAGAATACAGAGTACTTTGGGGGCAGGGAGGGCTTGGAGGATCTTGACAGCCACCTCGTGCATCTGTGGGGAGGTGGCAGGCAAGCATCACCTCTCCAAATGCACTACAATGTAGAGTTGTTAAGATCTGGACATCCTTTTCAAAGAAGTCCTCTTCCCAGAGGCTGGCCATGATGTGCAGCTTAATTTCAGTCACTGTATTTTGTAGGAAGTTTCAGGGACACACACATTCCTAGAAAAAAATTAATATAGTTTTAGGATGGACGTTCATAGGCTTGAATTCTCTGTCTTGAAATCTGAGATAGCCATACAATAATGATGCTTTTAAGGATCTAGAAATACAAGAAAAATCCAGGGGACTGGAGAGATGGCTCAGAGGTTAAGAGCACTGGCAGCTCTACCAGAGGTCAATTCCCAGCAACCACATGGTAGCTGAGTACCATCTATAATGAGATCTGGTGCCCTCTTCTGGCTGCAGGCATACATGCAGGCAGAACACTGTATACATAATAAATAAATAAATCTAAAAAAAAGATGTTATTCTTTTAGGATACTGGAGAGATGGCTCAGAGGTTAAGAAATACAAGAAAAATCCAGAGGATAAGTTACATAAGCCAACTGAACAATAGTGTAGCATATGTTCAGATTCTGGGGAAGAGTCCATACTCGACACAATGACCACTGAACTTTCTGCTATACAGAAGAGCTAGAATTAGAGATGATATCATATGAAACAAAACAATTCCAGAAAGAGAAATATGACATTTTTTCTCCTGTGGATGTGAACAAGAAGAGGGCTGAGCCCTTATAAAAGAAAGAGTAGTAGTCACAGAGATAAAGTGGAGGAAGTGAAATAGAGCAGCAGGGTATGACCAAAGTGCTGGATAGGCATGTATGGGAATGTTATAATGAAATTGCTATGGGCGGAATACGGTAACACATGCTCTAACTGAAGAAAATTGAAACCAAATTTAAAAAGTGAAGATTAAATGAATTTTGAAATAGGAAATTGGGTAATAATGAAGAAATAGATAAGACATTCACAAATCAAACCTAGGATGTAAACAAATAACATTACTGTAAACACAAAATAGCAAACCTTAACCCCTGGGACCAAAATCAACACAATGGAAACAAACTCACTTTAGCAAGGTCCAGTAGATTGGAGATTCCTAGTCTGTCTTTAAGTCCATCTGTTCTGTGGGCAACCAACAGCTTCCCCAAGATACAAGGACAGGAGCCCAATGCAGGGGTGCCTAACATGGACTAGTTGCTAGCATTCTTCATAATGTCTCCTTGTGATGTCACCACAAGCAACTGACCAATCATGGCTTGTCAGAACTGAGCATGATTTTGGTTAGGTTCTGTTACACAGCCAGTGCCCTGAGTATTTATCTCATGGCTGGCACCAAATCAAAGACCAGAATCAATTCTTGGGAGAAAGGTTTATTTGTACACAGGCTTTCAAGAGACGGTGAGGCTATGGTGGTGGCAGCATCTTGTTGCCTATAGAGCTGGTAGTTAGGTGACTGGTGACCCTGCATTAGAAGTTCTCTATGCCCAAGTGGCACAGATCCTCTAGCTAGCTCCACATCCATGTGTTCCACAAATTCCCAAACTAGAAACCAAGTACTCAACACATCTGACATTTAACAAAACCTCTGTGGTACTTTGGATTAGAGATGTCTCATACAAACTGGTCATTTGAACACATGGACACACAAGGACAGTTGATGGTATAGTTTGGGGAACTTTTTATGGTAGACCCGTAGTGTCAGAAGTCCACCATTGGGGCTGTCATTGAGATGAATCAGCATAGTCTTCATTTGCTCTCTCCTGCTTGAGTTTGAGGATGTGACACTCAGTCTCCTACTTTTGCTTTCAAGGGTACAGTTAGTTGACATGCCTCTACCACCAACATGGGCTCTTATCCCTCCAAAACTAAGCCAGATGTGCTCTTTCTTTCTTAAAATTCCATGTTTATGAACTTTTATCACAACAGAATGGTGATCAATAAACATGGGCTTAGCAAAGAAGGGACCTACCCATCTGTACTCCACCTGAGTTTTCCAGAAGTCAGATTGTTTGCTGTCATATGGTCACACATTGACTGTGTCTCTCCTACCCACCCCAAACAGAGAAACTATGACCACTGCAAGTAGCCTCAATTCCAGATCCCTTCCTCTGTCATATAGCACAGGCCTCATATTAAATAAGCTTGCTTCTTGGTTGTGCTGGACTTCCTCTTCCCAGAGAAATCTTGAAATTCATGGAGATATACTTTATCTGATGGAAATGCAACTACTTCAGACTCCTACTGAGTGGCCATTATTACTAGAGTCCTTTTGCCTGGAAGGAGGATCTTTCCTAGGATACAGTCCCTCTACAACCTCCCATCTTTACCTCACTCCCCACTAAAGAAACAAACTCATACAACAAGGAAAGAGATACAAGAATCAGTGGTTAACTTTAAATAATAAAGCTAGGCAACCCAATCTGAAAGAACAAAAGAGTCAACACATCTTGTGTTGTTACCAGGAACACTCCCTGATGAGTTCAGCAATCTAAATAAATAATTGTAATGATGCCCAAGTATTACAGTAGTCCATAAAACTGAGGGAAGGGATACTTTCAAATATTTTCATGAAACAAACTGTTTTCATAAAGCCCTTACTCTCTAACCAGGTAAAGACACCTTGAAAAGAGACAAATATCTGGCAGGGTCATTGACTAAGAACATGGGAATATCCTTAAGGAGAGTACTAGATCCTTTACTTCATAGTCAATGACACGTTAAAAAGACCATTCTTCATGATCAAGATCCCTTCACTGGGAACACAAGAATCAATCCACATACAAAAATTTGCAAAGAGCATAGCATAGTCAACAAAATCAAGTGACCATAGTCACCATGAAAAGAAATGAAATGCCACTGCCAGAAACAAACACAGAACTAGAGAAAGTTTTACAACAAACACTCCAATTCTACAAGCCCAAAATATTCATTTTTTTTGTCAACCTCAGGTCATATTCAGACAGGAAGATGAATTTTTATAAAATGAGAAGTATTGGTTACATGGCATGGGCAGGGAAGTGACAGAGAACTGGTGAATATTACCACAGTGAAGTACAGAAGGACTATGTCGTCCTGATCAGATTCTCCATTGTATACATACATACCACCAAAGTATAAAATAAACCAGAACATAGCAAAAATGACAAAGAAATGAGGTTGAAAAAAGTGGAAAATCTCAGTCATTGAAGGAACAGAAATACATCCAGACTTTAAAACAAAAACAAATACTGTCAAAAAATCAATCATAAATGCCATATACTGTGGTGATATTGTGTCCCCCAATATATTGTGCACTCTAATAAACTTATCTGGGGTCAGAGACTAGAACAGCCGCTAGATAGACATAGAGGCCAGAAAATGGTGGCACACACACCTTTAATCCTAGCATTGTGGAGGCAGAGATCCATTCGGATCTCTGTGAATTCAAAGCTACACTGGAAACAGCCAGGCATGGTGACTCACTCCTTTAATCCCAGGAAGTGATGGTAGGAAGCAGAAAGGTATATAAGGTGTGAAAACCAGGAACTAGAGTCTGTTAAGCTTTTAGGCTTTTGAGCAGCAGTTCAGCTGAGATCCATTCGGATGAGGACACAGAAGCTTCCAGTTTGAGGAAAAGAGATCAGCTGAGGAATTGGTGAGGCGAGGTTAGCTGTGGCTTATTCTGTTTCTCTGATCTTTCAGCATTTACCCCAATACCTGTCTCCGGGTTTGCTTTTATTAATAAGACCTTTTAAGATTCGTGTTACAAAGTACCAAAAGCCAAACAGAAAACCAGGGAAACTCACTTTTTCAAGATCCAACTCGTTGGGAAAGTCCAAGTCTCTGAGAAATGACCGAGTCCAACTGCTCATCCACCAACCACCTCCTTTTCTATAGTACAAGGACAAAACCCAGCCCCAGGTAGCCGCTTCTATGGAGTGGTAACTAGGTTACCTCACAATGAGTCCTTGTGATGTCACCTGCAATGGGCCAATCACGGCTCCACAAAAGCTGCAGCCCCGCCCCCTTTCTATCCTGAACAACCTGATACTTATTCTTGTCGTGGCTGTGATCAAATAGCTTTAAACGACTTACTTATGAGAGGAGAGCCGCTTTAACCTCAGACTTACAAGGACCTAAGTCAACATGTGGAGAAGTTTGTGGACTGGACATCAGGAGTGCGATGCAGTTGGTTACATGGCGTTTTCATCTCCTGTTCTTCCAATCACCTAAGATTTTCTGGTGGGTCCCATCTGCCAAAATGCACAGTGTCCCCAACAGCACAGCCTGGTGATGACTAAGTATTCAAACCTGTGTGACAGTGGTGGACATTCCACATCAAGTCCCCTCCCTTGACCCTTGTCACTTCAATAATATTAGTAAATGTAACAGAAAAACTTACAAGGCTAGACTGGAGAAACTGAGCTTCCCAGGATAGTGGACACAGGTATATTATCTGCTTCCTGCTGAATATATGTGAATTTTTCATGGAATTTCACTTCAGCTCTGAAGTAGTTTTGTTTTTTACAGACTGAGCTCACCATAACTACTTACATGGTCAAGGCTTTTATGTTGACATTTAGAGTGGTGAGTTTACAGGAGAGCAGTCATTGACATTGTGATGCTCTAAATCTCACAGCACATCCACAACTCCTATCTCTCATGGTCATGAGACTTCACTTGTCACCTGGGAGTTTGTCAGTTCATGTGACTCTGACATGTTCCTGTCTTCTCTATGTTGCATTAGTCATCAATGCAGGTTGAGTCAGAATCTTCAGTTGTGTCTGTGTGTGAGTTAGGGTACTGAAGAGGTGTCCAGGGCTGACTGACTGATGGCTGCAGGAAGGACAGGATGGCTGAGGATGAAGACAAAAGCCCTATTCCCTCCTTTGTGATTGGGGAACACTTGCCTGAAATAAGACACAAACTCCCAAGCTCTGAGTTGATGAGTTTCTAACTAGATGGATAGAAAAACCAATATGTCTTCTCTGGCCATACCTCATGTTCTTTTAGAAATTGAGAACAAAATCTCACAGGTCACACAGCATCACAGCATCCTTCAGTGATTCTCTCAGGAACACTGGAGCAAGATGAAGGGGGCATGTGGTTTTTTCTTTCAGTTTGTTTATATGGTGGGTTACATTGACAAATTTTTGTATGTTGAACCATCCTTGCATTTCTGGGGTGAAGCCTACTTCATCATGCTGGATGATTTTTTTGATGTGTTTTTGGATTCGGTTTGCTAGTATTTTATTGATATCAATATTCATGATGGAGATTGGTCTGTAATTCTCTTTATTTGTTTCATCTTTGTGTGGTTTGGGAATCAGGGTAACTGTAGCCCCATAAAAAGAGTTTGGCATTGTTCCTTCTGTTTCTATTGTGTGGAACAATTAGAATGAGTATTGGTATTAGCTCTTCTTTGAAATTCTGGTAGAATTCTGCACTGAAACCATCTGATCCTGGCCTTTTTTTAGTAGGGAGACTTTTGTTGACTGCTTCTATTTCTTAGGGGTTATAGGTCTATTTAAATTTTTGCCTGATATTGATTTAACTTTGGTTGTGGTACCTATTCAGAAAATTGTCTCTTTCTTTTACATTTTCCAATTTTGTGGAGTAGAGGTTTTCAAAGTATGACCTAATGATCTCTGGATTTCCTCAGTGTCTGTTGTTATGTCTCCCTTTTCATTTCTGATTTTGTTAATTTGGATATTCTCTCTCTGCTTTTAGGTTAGTTTGGATAAGGGTTTGTCTATCTTGTTGATTTTCTTGAAGAACCAATTCTAATTTTTTAAAAAAGATTTATTTATTTATTTATTCATTTATTTATTTATTATTTTAACAGCATTCTCTCTGCATATATGCCCACATGCCAGGAGAGGGCACCAAATCTAATTATAGAGGCTTGTGAGCCATCATGTGATTGCTGGGAATTGAACTCAGCACCTATGGAAGAGCAGTCAGTGCTCTTAACCTCTGAGCCATCTCAGAACCCCAAAGAACCAACTCTTTGTTTCATTGAGTCTTTGTATTATTCTCTTTGTTTCTATTTTATTGATTTAAGCCCTGAATTTGATTATTTCTTGTTGTCTACTCCTTCTAGGTAAAAAAGCCTTTGATAAAATTCATACTCCTTTATAATAAAGGTCTTGGAGAGATCAGGGATACAAGGAACATAACTAAACATAATAAATGCAATATACAGCAAGCCAACAGCCAATATCAAACTGAATGGTGAGAAACTCAAAGTGATTCCATTAAAATCAGGAACAAGACAAGGCTGTCCATTCTCCCCATACTTATTCAATATAGTACTTGAAGGTCTAGCTAGAGCAGTAAGACAGCAAAAGGAGATCAAGGGGATACAAATTAGAAAGGAAGAAGTCAAACTTTCACTCTTTGAAAATGATATGATAATATACATAAGTAACCCCAAAAATTCTGCCAATGAACTCCTAAAGCTGATAAACACCTTCAGTAATGTAGCAGGATACAAGATTAACTCAAAAAAAAATCAGTAGCCCTTCTATATATAAATGATAAATGGGCTGAGAATGAAATCAAAGAAACATCACCCTTTACAATAGCCACAAATAATAGAAAATATCTTGAGGTAACTCTAACTAAATAAGTGAAAGACCTGTATGACAAGAGCTTTAAGTCTTTGAAGGAAGAAATTGAAGAAGATATCAGAAAATGGAAGGATCTCTTATGCTCTTGGGTAGGTAGGATCAACATAGTAAAAATGGCAATCTTACTAAAAGCGATCTACAGATGCAATGCAATCCCCATCAAAATCCCAATGCAATTCTTCACAGACATTTTAAGAACAATACTCGACTTCATATGGAAAAACAAAAAACCCAGTATAGCCAAAATAATCCTATACAATAAAAGAACTTCCAGAGGCATCACCATCCCTGACTTCAAGCTCTACTATAGAGCTATAGTAATAAAAACAGACATGTGGATCAATGGAATCAAGTTGAAGACCCTGACACACCTATGAACACCTGATTTTTGAGAAAGAAGCCAAAATTATACAATGGAAAAAAGAAAGCAACTTCAACAAATGGTGCTGGCATAACTGGATGCCAACATATAGAAGAACTCACACAGTTCCCTATCTATCGCCATGCACAAAACTCAAGTCCAAATGGATCAAAGACCTCAACATAAATTCAGTTACATAGAACCTGATAGAAGAGAAAGTGGGAAGTAGCCTTAAATGCATTGGCACAGGAGACCACTTCCTAAATATAACACCAGTAGCACAGACCCTGAGAACAACAATTAATAAATGGGACCTCCTGAAAGATAAGGTGAAGGACACTGTCAATAAGACAAAATGTCAGCCTGCAGAATGGGAAAAGATCTTTACCAACTCGACATCTGACAGAGGACTGATCTCCAAAATATATAAAGAACTCAAGAAACTAGACATCAAAATATCTAATCAATTAAAAAGTGGGGTGCAGATCTAAATGGAGAATTTTGAACAAAAGAATCTCAAATGGCTGAAAGACATATAAGTAGTTACTCAAAATCCTTAGCCATCAGGGAAATGCAAATCAAAACAACTCTGAGATACTATCTAGGCCTGCCAGAATGGCTAAGATCAAAAACACTGATGACAACTTATGTTGGAGAGGATGTGAAGAAAGGGGAACACTCCTCCACTGCTGGTGGGAGTGCAATCTTGTACAGCCACTCTGGAAATCAGTATGGCGGTATCTCAGAAAATTGGGAATCAGCCCACCTCAAGACCCAGCAATATTACTATTGGGCATATACCCAAAAGATGCTTAACCACACCACAAGGACATTGGCTCACTATGTTCATAGCAGCATTATTCATCATAGCCAGAACCTGGAAACAACCTAGATGCCCCTCAACTGAAGAATGGATAAAGAAAATGTACATTTACACAGTGGAGCAGTAAAAAACAATGTCATCATGACAGATAATAGATAGAAGTAGGGAAAAAAATCATCCTGAGTGAGTTAACCCAGACCCAGAAAGACAAACACGGTATGTCTCACAAGTGAATATTAGATGTAAAGCAAAGGATAACCAGGCTGTAATCCACAACCCCAGAGAAGCTAGGTAAAGAGGAGGACCCTAAGGGGGACATATATGGATTGCCCCAGGGGAAAGGGTTAAGATCTCCTGGGTAAACTGTGAGGGGGGAGTAGAGGAGAGGGGATGTGAGGTGGGAACATGAGGGTTCAAGATTGCCAAGTTGGGGGAGAGGTGGAGAGGGAGAATAATGAAAGAGATATCTTGACAGAGTGAACCATTAAGGGGTTAGGGAGTGTGACAGGGTCCTGTGCTATTGTTCCCTTTGGGGGATGGGGTCAAGTAGGTGCAGAGTCAAACCACACAGACTCTGGGAGAATGTTGAAACAACAAGTTCAGTTTATTCAGAAAGAGGCAAACCTTATATATCCTCCACCCCACCCTGGGGGAAGGTCTGATGAATATGCATCTGCTGGTGTGACATGGCTGTCTCTCATTGGTCCAGGTCATCTCCAGATCATGTCTCAGCTGCTGTGCTAAGGCCCTTAGGCAGACCCAGGTTGGCTCTCAGAAAGTATCTTTTTACTGGTTTTGGCCGGCTGGCCCTCAAGCCTGTTAGGGATAAGTCATTCCACAAGGGAGAAATCTGGAGCTAGGAACTCATCCCCAGGAACTCATAAGGATGTCCCCAGCTAAGACTCATAGCAATGGTGGACAGGGTGTTTGAACTAGCCTCCCCCTGTACTCAGATTGGTGTCTACCCTAATTGTAATCCAGTGACTGATGGAAGCAGATGCAGAGACCCATAGCCAAGTTCTTTTTTTTTTCCTAAATAAATTTTGTTTTATTGAGATTTTTCTATTCATTTTACATAGCAACCACAGATTCCCTTGTCCTCCCTTCTCCCGCCCTCCAGCCTTCCTCCCCAACCCCCCCCCCCATTCCCAAGTCCTCCAAGGCAAGGTCTCCATGGGGAGTCAGCAGAGCCTGGTACATTCAGTTGAGGCAGGTTCAAGCCCCTCCTTCCTGCACCAAGGCTTCACAGCCAAGTTCTTGGCAAAGCTCCTGGACTTGAGTTGAAGAGAGAGAGGAGGGATTATAGGAGCAAGGTGGTGGTGGGGTTCAGGATCATGATAGGAAAAACCACAGAGATAGCTGACTCAAGGTAGTGGGAGCTCATGGACTCTGGACTGAGAGCTGAGTAACCTGCATGTGACTGCATTAGGCCCTCTGAATGTGGGTGACAGTTGTGTGGCTTGATGTGTTTGTGGGTCCCCTGGCAATGGGACCAGGACTTATCCCAGGTACAGGAACTGGCTTTTCAGAGCCCATTCCTTATGATGCAATGCCTTACTTAAGCCTTGATGCAGCAGGGAGGAGCTTGGCCCTGCCTCAACTTGGTATGCCAGCTGTGTTGACTACCAAAGGAGGCCTTACCCCCTATGAGGAGGGGATGAAAGTGGGAAGCAGGAGAGAAAGGAGGGAGCAGGAGAAGGGGAGGGAGGAGGGATAGGGGTTGTGTAGCTAGAGTTTTCCTACCGGGCCCACAGTCAGGACAAATCTCTCTCACCCACCAGTCCCACAGCCGCTCAGACCCAACCAAGTAAACACAGAGACTTATATTGCTTACAAACTGTATGGCCGTGGCAGGCTTCTTGCTAACTGTTCTTATATCTTAAATTAATCCATTTCTATAAATCTATACCTTGCCACATGGCTTGTGGCT
The DNA here is from genome assembly GCA_902168415.1 of Peromyscus melanophrys. Lineage (NCBI taxonomy): Eukaryota > Metazoa > Chordata > Mammalia > Rodentia > Cricetidae > Peromyscus > Peromyscus melanophrys. Next base: position 20,265 of record CABHPR010147335.1, read on the forward strand.
TACCGGCATCTTCACATGCTGTTTGTCATGGTGGCGGCTGGCAGCGTCTCCTCAGCCTTCCACTTCCCAGAATTCTCTCCTCCTTGTCCCGCCTATACTTCTTCCTGCCTGACCACTGGCCAATCAGTGTTTTATTCATTGACCAATAAGCAACATGTTTGACATACAGACCATCCCACAGCAGGGTTGCTATATGTAAAATTAAAAAAAATTAAATAAAAATAAATTAATTAAAAAAGATTAAGGGGACAAAGCACCTTAGTAAATCTGTGACCTTGAGCAACTTAACCTACCTTAACTTCTAGGTCTTTCCTCTTCAAACTAAGTACAGTGGTGTGTTAGTACAGGAAATGAAGTCACAAGGCCTCTTACCCACTCAGTGTCCTTGGCATGGGCTTCTATGGAAAATTTTTACCTTCATCTAATCTCCCCACTCTGCTGAGCTTTCACTCTCATAGAGTTCTTATGCTATGGATTGCATCTGGTTCTCTCTGCTGGACAGTGAACCAGGGATCAGAAGATCCCGTAGTCATTTGTACCAGGCCGCTTGTCCTTTGGCCTTGGTCTTACCTTTAGCTTCATTCTTACAATCCATGGAGAATCAACATCATTTGGGTGTCATTTTCCCTATGAGGTCTTGGTCACTAACCTATGACATTGAATGTCTATACTGTATGCAGGAAAACCAAGGTAGGAAGGTAGGTATTCTGTGGCCAAGACACAGAGGATGGCCAGTGGTGATGGCATTCCACATTGCTTTACTGGAGTTTGCATCTCTGTGGAGCTGTCCTCCTTAAGTCTCACCAGGTGGTTTCCAGAGCCCACTGGTGTCAGAAGTGGTTTTCCTTCCCTGGGGCTCCAGCAATGGAAAAGCTGTGGAGTAAGCTGCTGGCTGAGAGCAGGGAAGGTGCCCACAATAACCTGCCTTTCCATCAGGGCTTTACTCATGGGCAGTCTGCTTCCACCAAAGGTGCATCCGTCCTTCCTTGACACAGTCCCTGGACCTGGGTTATCCTACTGACCACCCAGCACTGGATCTGCCAGACCTTCAAAAGTGCTCAGACTCAGCTCCAGCAGTAAATCCCCATGGGTCATGAATGTATCTGCCTAATGACACCAATATATTCCCAGAGTAGTAGCCATGTTTTCTTGTCCATCTACAGACTTCATCTTATCTCAGTGTTCCCTACACTTGGTGAGGGATACACAATATTTGGGGACAGAACTTGTCCAGTTGCAATTATACTGAGCAGTATGTATTGGAAAGCAGAGTGGTGTGCTGCAGGGACTTACAACTTAGTGTATGTGGTATTATAGGTGCAGGTTGCATATGCAATGGTATGCATACCAATGCTATTATTATTATTAACCTAGCATTGTATGTGGGTATTTTCACAGGAGTGGGCAGGACACATGAACTTCTATATCTCAGGCCCTGTTGGCCCATAACCCCCACATAACTGCTATATGCAGCCTTGCTACACTCCATTTCCCTGTTTCTCAAGCCCTAGGTGCACTGCCTGATATCAGGCCCCACTGAACACCCACTCACCTCAGTTCTCTTCTGTCATCTTAACACACTTCAGAAATACACCAGTGTAGATGTAACCAACTGCCTTATTAAATAAGAGACACAGAGCCAATGTAAAGATGAAAGCCAAAGAGGTCAGAGCTAAGAGTCTTACCCGCTTTCCGCCAGCTAGCCTCTCCCGCCAAGAGACCTCTCCGAAAGGGGGCTACTTCCTGTCCGTTCGTCTTTAAATAAAAGTTCTCGTTCTTCCTTCTCATTGGTTGTAAACTCAACTACGTGACTGCCTCGTAACTACCTCTCTGTACAGACCTCCAAGTCTTCTATGGTTGGTATTGAGATTAAGGGCGTGTGTCTCCACTGCTGGCTGTATCCTTGAACACACAGAGACCTACCTAGTTTTGCCTGCCGAGTGCTAGGATTAAAGGCGTGCACCACCACCGCCCTGGCTTTCGCTATGGCTTGCTGATAGCTCTGACCCCTAGGCAACTTTATTTATTAACATACAAATAAAATCACATTTCAGTACAAATAGAATACCACTATACACCAGCTCTTCACCTTCACTGCAGGGCAAGGCACTGCAGCACACACTCTAATCCATCACTACAACAGCGCGCGCGCGCACACACACACACACACACACACACACACACACCACACACACACACGCACACACACACACACACACCACACACACACACACACACACACCACACACACCACACACACACCACACACACACCACACACAGAGCTTTCTTTATAACACAATCATCACCACTGTTCCACATATACTGCTATATATCCGGTACTGCTGGACACCCCCTGTGTGTGGAAATTTTCTTCTATGATTTTTAGTGAACATAATTTCCATATTTTGTTAGGAAAGCTTGCCATCTAGTCCCATAATTTTCTTTACATTTTTCTTATTAAGAAATTTTCTACTCACTCTACATACCACCCACAGATCCCCCTTCCTCCCAAGCCACCCTCTGTAGCATGAATCTTAAAAGTTCTTATTAATAAAATCAAACCTGAGGGCAGTTATTGGGGTGTACACTGGAAGGTCAGAGAGACAGAACAAGCCACAGCTACCTCACCTTGCCAGTTCCTCAGCTAGTCCTGTTTCCTCAGACTGGAGGCCTCTGAGTCCTCATCCAGAATGGGTCTCAGCTGAACTGCTGCTAGAAGCCTGAAAGCTTAACCAGCCAAATGCTTCTAGTTTCTGGTCTTCACGCCTTATATACCTTTCTCTTTCTGCCGTCACTCCCTGGAATTAAAGGCTCGATTTCTGGGATTAAAGGCATGAGTCACCATGCTTGGCTGTATCCTTGAACACATGGATTTCTGCCTCTGGAATGCGAGGATTAAAGGCGTGAGTGCCACCATTTTCTGGCCTCTGTATCTAGTGGCTGTCGGTTCTCTGACCCCAGATAAATTTATTAGGGTGCACAATATTTTGGGGAATACAATACCACCACAACCCTCCATCCCCACATCCCCCAAATCAAGGTCTCCCATGGGGAGTCATCAGAGTCTGGCACACTGTGCCTAGGCAGGTCCAAATCCCTCCCCACTGCACCAGCACCAAGGCTGCGCACCAAGGCTGCGCACCAAGGCTGCGCACCAAG
>CABHPR010147335.1:33045-55488 GCA_902168415.1 Peromyscus melanophrys
GTGTGTGTGTGTGTGTGTGTGTGTGTGTGTGTGTGTGTATGTGTGTTGAGGGGTTGCAGTACATGAAGTGGTACCTAGCAGTACATGAGGCTTAACCCTGTGTAGAGATTTTGATGTAAGGGAAGGGAGACCTACTTCTGTGTGTTCCTGCTTGCATGTATGTGTGCCTGCATGTGGTGTGTGCTGGTTGCTTGTATTTGCACACATGTGTATGTCTTTGTGTGTATGTAGTATGTTATTTCTCTTAGCAAAGAATGTTGAGCCCAGCAGAGACTTAACACATTCCATTGTATATGTAGCTGCAGTGATGGGGAGGGGCATGTGTCCAGCAGGACCAGAATCCTTGCTGGATGTGCACATTGGTGCCAGGTGTGGGGAATCATCCACTTGGGCTTATACTGAGCAGTGTGTGTTGGGAAGTAGGGTAGCGTGAAGCAGGGACTTAGAGCTTAGTAGATGTGGTATTGCAGTTCGGGGATGCATACAGCTAGGCCAAACTTAGAGTTATATGTGCGTTTTTGGATGGAGGATGGAATACACATGAACTTCTAGGTATCAGGTCCTGTTGGCCCATATCTCACACAAATACTGCTATATATAAAGACTTGCTACATTCCCTTTCTCTGCATCTCAAGACCTAGATGTACTGCTTGACGTCAGACCTAACGAGTCACCCCACATTCACTGCTGCAGTCCAAACTGCACTGCATTCCAAAATGCACTACAAGTCAGCCTCATGTTCATGCTGGGTGAAGACTATGCAGCACACTCTCTGACCAATCACCACAAGCTATCTCCCCCCTCCTCTCTCTTCCTTATAACATCATCATCATCACTGCTCCACTGCTATTTATCAGGCACTGCTGGACACCTCACTGGTACCCTACATAGATGCTAAGTGTCAGATCCTACTGGATCTAGACAGCTCCCAACTCCTGCCAACCAACATACATTGTTGTGTTCATAAGACAATACAGCGCATCTACCTGCTGATCCCATAGAGAATCATCTCAGTATCAGGTGCTGCCCCAACTATAGGCCTTATTAGCCAACACCCCCTACTCCTGCTGCCAAACCCACCCATGTACCACTAGTTATCAGGCCCTGCTGGAAAACTCCTTACCCTGCCACTAGAACCTGAAACACACTGCTTGGTTTCAGGCCATGCTGGACACTTGCCTGAGGCCTGCATGCACCTCTATGTATCACATCCTCAGCACTCCCCAGTCCTAACCCATATACTGTATAACAGGTCATGTCTAATGAATTTCTCTTCCTATACCTGTGTTGCTGCCCCCAAAGCACTGCTAGTTTTCAGCCATGCTGACACCCCCTGTCACTAGCTTGTAGTGTATGTTGTCAGCAAAATGGTGCTATTTTGGGTAATGCTTGATGCCTATTACTGTGTATGCATACAATATACATGACTGAAATCTGCACAGAGTGGTAATAAGTGCCTGATAGCAAGAAGCTTGCATATGTCAGTGATGGGGGTATCCAGCAGAGCCTTAAAGACTACAGTGTTTGTTGAGCCAGTAGTAAACATTGGGGGTAAGGGTGTGTGTGAAGCTTGGTCTGATACCTCGCACGTCATGTGGGATGGAGGCTGGTGTTCAAGTGAACCTGATGCACAGCACTTTATATGGCGCTGAGGTTTAGAAAGGGGTTAATGTCCAGCATGCCCCATTAACTAGCAGCAGAGCCTGAAACAAAGCACATTGTGTGGCTGAGAAGCAGTCCAGCAGAACCTGATGTCTAGCAGTGTAGGTGCGTCTCCAGCAGAAGAAGGGTGTTCAGCAATGCTAATTCCCAGCAATTGTGCAAGGCCTGACAGGGGAAGAAGTTCCCAGCGTGGTCTAATAGCTGTCATTTAATGTGTGGTAGGAGGCCAAAAAGGACCTGATACCTAGAAATGGATGTGTGGTCACAGGGTGGTGGTATATCCAATGTGTTCAATGATAACACTGTATGTCGGGGGGGGCAGTGGAAGAATGGGGTGTCAAGCTGGGCACAATCCCTGCTAAGTATGTGTTAGCTTATGGGTGAACTGGTGTCCATCAAGGTCTGATCATTCATTTTGAAGTAGGTTGGCAGTGCGGGATGTGATATCCAAGAGTGCTTGACATGGCAGAGTGTGTGTTCGGTTAGGGCGTCAGCAGAGTCTGATACCCAGAAATGCATGTGGGGCAGCTGCGAGGCGATGTGTGCATTGCAGAGCCTTCAACTAGCCTTGCAGGAGTTGTCATGGAGTATTGGAATACCCAGCAGGTCTGATATCCAACAGGTGTATATGGGTTGATGGAATATGGTATCCAGTGGTCCCTGATACTAACATTGTAGTTTGTGGTGATGGGGTGTGATATTCAAGAGGGCCTGAACCCTAGCAGTGTATGTGGAACTTCAGTGATGTGAGAGCATCAAGTGGAGCCCAATAACTAGCAGTGTATTTGGGTACAGTGGCAAGAGAGTGTTCTGTATGGCCTGATGAGTAGCAGTTAATGTGGGATTATGTGGGTGACATTCGGGATCCAGACCTAGGAATACACGTGGGGTGTGTGTGTGTGTGTGTGTGTGTGTGTGTGTGTGTGTGTGTGTGTGTTTGTTCAGTGAGGCCTGATACCTAGCACACAATGTGTGGTTTGGTGGGAAGTCATGTATGGCCCCATACTTAGGAATGTATTAGAGGCTGTGTGAGTGAGTGTATGTGTGTGTGTATGTGTGTGTGTGTGTGTGTGTGTGTGTGTGTGTGCGCGCACGCACTGTGGGGGTTGTTAATCACGGTCTGACAGCTGGCAGTGCAGGTGAGGTGGCATGGCTGTAGTGTCCCACACTGCATTATACCCAGTGTTGTATGTCAGTGCAGGAAGATTCCAGGAATGTTTGAACCAAGCAGTCACTGTGTCCTTGACAGGAGCTGGAGTGTCCATCAGGGCCTGACACCTTTCACCATAGCTCAGTTGACACTGTGGTTGGAGGCATGTCTAGCAGGGTCTAGAACCTGGCATCGTGTGTGGGACAGCAGATGGGGAGTTGAGTACCAGGCCTAATACCTAGAAAACTACATGGTGAGTGTGGGTGAGGGGTGTCCTTCACGTCCTTACACTGACGATGTATGGAAGGTGTTAACGGGGGAGGGGCATGCGTAGCACATGTGAGTGTCTAGGTATCAGGCTCTGCTGCTTTCCCCACCTGACTGTACCATCAATACAGTGCTATTACCAGATCCAGATGAACAGCTCATCTCCATCCACACAACGTGAGAGGTGTCGCCCCTCATCACACCACACAGCAAACACTGCACCTACCCGTAGACATGCAATGTACACTGCTATTTACCATGCCCAGTTAAACTCCATATTCCCTCTGACATTGCGGATAAAATGGAACAATTTAGAACACTAAAAACACCCCCTACACACACCACCTACACCCTCACACTTCTAGATACCAGTCCTGATGGACGCTCCTTCCTGTGCCACTACTGCCTACAGCCAGTGCTAGGCTCCCGGTCCTGCAGGATGCACACTTAAAGCCATACTCACACTATGCATCATGTCATTCTGGCCTCCTCAGCTTCAGCCCACATATTGGGCAAGCTGTCAAGCTCTCCGGACAGGGTCCACCTCCATTTCCATCCAAATTATGCAGTAATTTTTAGGGTATGCTGAACACAACCTTGGCTCTCCACCCCTATTCTAAACTTGTAGGTAGCGGTTCCCAATGTAAACACTCTTGTTACCAGCCATATTCACTGCTAGTTTTCAGGCCTGCTTGGTATCCCTCCCCTGACTGCTGCAACCTCACATGCACTGACAGGTATCACAGTTGTTTTTCAGGCCATGCAAGAACCCTCTGTCTCCCCCATGACTAACAATCTACATACACTGGCAGGGTTCAGGTGTTGCTGGAACTCATCTGCCTTTTCACTGACCCATGTACACTGCTCTGTGTGTCCTGATAGATCATTCCCCTCCCCAATAAAGTGCTAGGTATCACAGGCCCCATCATGCTGCTGGACACACAGTGCTGGAAATCAGGCCCAGCTGAACATCTCCACTCCATTCCACACAGAATGCAATATATCAGGCCATGCTAGATACCACTGTCACTCAACATACACTGCTATTTTATCAGTCCTCATTGGAGACACCAAATCACCACCACCTACAAACTACTAGGTTTCACACTCTGAAGGACACCTAACCCGGGGCGTCCTACCATGTGTACAATGCTAGGTTTCAGGCTCTACTTGTTCCCTCCCACACTTAATTCACTTCATATACTCAAGTAGGCATCAGACTCTTCAGAATATTTTACCCTGCTTCTACCTGATGTGGACTGCAAGGCTGTAGCAGGGAGTCGTCCAGCATGGCCTATAAAATAGCAGTGGGCATTGAGTGACAATGAGGTGGAGTTTGTGTCAAGCGGGGCCTGGGAAGTGGCTCTGTAGGTGGAGTGGGGGAGGGTGCTCTAATAGGATTTGATACACATTATATGTAGGGCTTCATAGTCGGTGTCCAGCAAGGCCTGACATGGAGGAAATTACATGGGGCTGTTGGGGAGCTGGTATCAGGCTGGTTCTAATACCACTCATTGCATTTGGGGAATTATCAGGGGAGACAATGTCAAGCAGGACCAACTACTAGCAGGGCTATCTGAGCACAGCAGCTTGGAGGGGACATATTTGTAAGGTCTTGACTCCTACATTTATGTGAGTTTTGGGAAAGGGGCATCCTGAACTGATACCTAGTAATCTATGTGGACTTTGATATGAGTGTGTGTGGGTAAAGAAAAATGTCAGGTAAGGCCTACTATCTAAATGTATATGTGGTTTGTAGGCTGCAGGTGTCCATCAGAGCATGAAACCTAGCAGTGTTGGAGTATGTAGTGTGTCTAGCCCAGTCTGGACCCATGTAGTCAATGTAGGGCAGCAGGAGTGTGTTCTGCATGGGTTGATATCTAGCAGTGTGTGTGGAGCAGGGATAGGCGTGTGCAACTCTAGGCTTTCTGGTTTCCAGGAGCAGCAGCATGGAACCTCACCACCTCTAGAAAGTCCTATGTATTTCCTATCCTCAACCTCCTTCTTCTACTGGGCTGAGGTATTTGGGAGTCAAGAGCAAAGCAGACAGTCAGTGCTGGAAGTGACCCCCAGCATTGGATAGTGATCATTCTGTGTCTATCCCACATCTTCATGCAGTAATCTTGCAGGATGCATGGATGTAAAGGGTGGTGAGAAGAACACATCTGCCCATCTTCCTGGACATTCCCTTCAAGCAACCTAGCAGTGATCCTCCATCTTTGCTTAGAACAGAGATTTGTTCCCTCTGGTCTGTGACAGGGCCAGACTTTTCCTAGATGCCCTCTGTAGCCATTCTCCAGCTTCTGTATTTTCTTGACTGATGGATTAAGAGCTCTTGTGTCCACAGTTCATCTTCTTTGTTGTTTCTGATCTTCCTCCTTATGAGGCAGAAACTTACATAGGTCTCTTCTGTAACTGTTGTGTGAACATTGCAGTGTTTGGATCTGGATTCAGCTGTAACATTTGAGACTGTGTTCAGTTTCCTAAAGGGTTCCCTATTGTTTCCTTTTTCATACATGTCCTGCAGTGCTTTGTGGACAGACCATTTTCTCTGCCTTGATTTCCTTGAGGTGCCTCTGACAAAATCACCTGACATGATGTAGGTGGGTCTGTTGATGGGGTTTGTGTTTGATTTCACGTTTCTAGACTCTGTTCCTTCCCTGTTGCACTTTCTGGATCTCTGAGGCTTTGTGGGAAGTGCTGGGACTAGAGGGGCAGGGTCTGGAGGAATCTCTTCTGCCCTCTGCTGTCTCTTCTAGGATTAGATCCAGTTGGTTGTTAGAGTTGGTGTTTGGGCATAGGATTGGCATTTCTCTGGTTCTATATATGAAAAGATCTGTCACCTTAACAACAGTGACTGCTGCTGAGGAACAGGAGTGTCTGAGAGTTTATATTCCTTTGGATTTTTCTCAGCCATCCCAAAGTGTTCTGAATGTCAATTAGGATAAATTCAGTTGGAATTCTACTTCAGAACTTCAGTATTTGTTTGTACATTGCTTCTATGCAACACCAGTGAGATACAGTACAAGTGGATGACTTCATGTGCACCATCTCAAGTTATTGATGGCCTGGAAAAGAGGGTCCCTGGACACTGCCCTTCTCAGGCAATCCAGTCTAGAGGCCATGCAGAGATGAACATTCCCTTCCCAAGACTCTCCTGAGGCACTTTCTTGATTTGCTCAGGCAGGTTTCCTGGGTCATCTGTGAGGACAAAGAGGCTTACTTGACCCTTCTACAATGTCAAACATACACAAAGCATCAAAGTGAGACAGGGATTCCACAGTAACACACCTACCGGGAGGCTTTCACAAGGGAATCCTCCTGTTGTCCCCAATCTTGCTGAGAATTGGGGGTGGTGGTCTGTGGTTGGATGCTGGAACAGAAACCATTTCCTTGCCCTCCACAGCATGTCCTCCTGAGACAGCTCCTCTAGAGCTCAGGAAATGACCTGCTGGTTTTCTTGAGAAGGGAAGTGGGATGTTCTCTCCTATATCTTTAGCACTAGTACTGAGTGTGCATGTTCTCAGGTCAGAAATTTTCTGGCTATATGTTTCAGGATGTGACCAGACACCTATAAGAGAAGCAATATAAACCATTGAAGAAACTGGTTGAGAGTTCCACATTCCCCAAGCGTAATACCTGCGGCCTTGGCAGATAACGGCAGGTTTACTTTTAGTGGAATTTAGGGACTAATGAGGCAGGTATAATAACGCCCATTGTCTTCCAATGTGACCTTCCTTAGGCCAACATCATTAGGGTCCCTTCAGGGACCTCTGGCTGCAGAGAATGATTTCTCATGGCTGCCCTGCTACTTTCAGAAGTCCAGCTCTGGGAATAAAGAAGGAAAAGCAGTTCTCCAGCATCATGTCTAAACACAGGCACTCTGCTTCCTGCACCCCATCTCACTTACACTTGTCTGCACCAGACAGGATACATACTTGGTAAAAATAAGCTTCCATGATAGAACATGTCCAGAGAACCTGCAGATGGTAGGAGAGAAAGCATGGCAAATGAGAAATCTGGGGGTGACCATGAGCCTCCAAGTCACCCAGGTGGACCAAACTGGTCATCGTGGCTGGGTCAATGGCCTACTGGGTGGAATTTAAGCAGTGTTTCAATAAACATGCTATGTCCCAAAGAGCATCTCAAGGACTCAGATTTGTCCACTGTGAGGTGGAAACCGAGCACAGCTTTGGGATGATGTGTGTGAAGGTCCTGCTACAAGTAGCTGGTACTGAGTACTGCATCTGCTCCCGCGGAGGTGATATCTATGGGGGCCTGGTCCTCAGCTGACTTCTCTTCTCTCAGGTAAAAGGCTAAAGGTAGCAACATGCCTCCCTAAGTAGCAGGGACACACAAAATCCCCATCAGATCCAATGCAATTCTCAGTACAAGAAGAAATAAACTTCACATCTGTTCATACTGAGATTTGCCTCCTTAGAGATATCACCTTGGTCTGGAGCCACAGTTATTCTCTTGGGCTGTAGTCCTGGGATTCACTAGCCTGCCTCCAGCACCCAAGTCTCCCTTCCCAGGCCTTAGCTTCAGTGAAGTGCGTAAGAACTGAAACATCCCACTGATGCAGAACAGCTGTGGCCACATAAGCAAGAAGCTCAGTGTTTCTGGGTTGGTTTTCCTTGCAAGGCTGTGTGCACCCTTGTGCTCATGGTTCTTCAGTCCATTACAGTCTAAGTAGCTGGCCAGTGGGAGAATGCTAGTCTTCCTATATAGGTTTAAGAAGATGTTTACCCTCTTCTCCACAGACTGCTCCTCCATAATGGTTTGGGGACAGAGCATCACAGGGAATGGATGTTCTACTTGCCCCAAGTTATCCCAAGATCCCTCTGAATACATGCATTTGTTGTCTCTCCCTACACCTTAGGTCCTCTGCATCATGAGCTCAATGACCACTTTACCTGGAATTGAAAAATGCTAGCTTTGGCAGCCTCATGCTTATTTGTCTATAGACCAGTGTCAAGGCTAGACCAGATCTCAGAAACTTCTCTCATATAATGGGATCAAACTTAGTGGTCTCAGTGCTGCCCTCAGCCATGTGAGACCTACAGATGAGCCCTGGCATTCAGTCCCTTCTGAGTGTCCACTCTTTTTTTTTTTTTTTTGTTTTGTTTGTTTTTTTGAGACAGGGTTTCTCTATTTAGCTTTGGTGCCTGTCCTGAATTTCACTCTGTAGACCAGGCTAGCCTCTATCTCACAGAGATCTGCCTGGCTCTGCCTCCCGAGTGCTGGGATTAAAGGCGTGCACCACCACCGAAGTCTCTGAGTGTCCACTCTTAATGGCTGAAAGTAGTGATCTGCCTGGAGGTCCTCCACAGCACCACCAAAGACAACTTTCACAGGAGGATGCCCGAGCAGATAGCCTGGCTGAATTCTATGGCCAACAAGGCTCTGTCTAGGTCTGACCTGTGATACGGGATCAGAATAAAATGTAGTTCCAAGACTACTAAGTCATGTGTCCACTGTGCCCCAGGACAGGCAAGCAAAACCTACCTTCCAAAGTGGAGCAACATCCCAGCATTCCATCCACAGTGATACCCATTTCCTTCCAGCTTGCTGTTGCTTTCCTGTTAGGAGACAAATATGGATCTGATAAACACCCCACAGTAAGGGTCCTTCACCAGCAGCGAGACTGAACCAGCATGCAGGGTACAGTGTCCCCTGTGATGAGAGGGACAAAGGGACATAGGCAGGCTGCAAACCCAACAGCAGGGAGGGAAAGAGGGGGAGGAGGAGATTCACCTCTGCCCCAGTGTGAGGAAACATCTTCCTTGGACCTGACCTTGAAGGGGAGACAGATGAATGAGTATTGCTGTAGTATGTCCTTGAAGACTGGCCCTAGGGGCTTCTAATTTATGGGCACCTTTGGGTGGGGTTTTGGCACAAGGCTCCACTCTGAGAAAGATGCTGTGGAAGGCCAGCCCTGGGACATATCCCTTGTTAACTATGGGTTCCTGTGGTGAAGCCTGTGGTAGATGCCTTACCTCTTCCTGTGCTGGACTTCTTGACTGGGTAAGTGGACACACTGTCATCTGGACTTCTGCAAGGCTCCCACTTTGGCTGTCTCAGTCACACCAGGAAAATTCCTACCCAATGTCTGAACCTGCAAAGAGGTTTATCACTTCAAAAGATAATGATGACATATGGAAGGCATGGTCTTAAGAAGTTCGAAACATATAATACATAGTCTTGACTCTCATATCCTCCTGGACCATCCATTTTCAAGGGGCTCCTCTCCTTTTCCTCTTTCTTGGCCTTTGGTGTTTCTTCTCTGAAACCTTCGATCCCCTCTAATTCTTTCCTCCTTTAGCCAATTCATTCTGGCTGCCTCTGCAACCTCTGCTTCTCATGCTCTGCTGTCCACCTTCAGCTAAACCATTTCCTGTTAATGGTGGTGGTGCTGTGGGACTGTTCCTTTGGAAACCAGATTTGCTAATTTGCATACCTATTATTATCCTGTGTTGGTTGCAATGCACATTAGAAAATATTTGGATTAAGAAACACAGAAGTGCATCCTGGGCACCCCATGTCGCTGCATGTGTGTACCTGCACTGCTCTCCACTTCCAGTGGTGCCACTTCCTTCCCAGAAACATGGTGTCTTCGTGAGGCTGGCAGGCAGCAGCACAGGAGCCTCACCCAGTTCCCAATTCTCTTCTTAACCCTTTTCCAGCCTTGAGATAGACTGCTGGCAGATGGTGTAGTTTTACCTTCGGGAGGGACAGCTTCAAAGTTGTTTTTGGACGTTGCCTGAAGGGAAGATCTCTGGGTTCCATGGGTGGCAGTGGTGGTCACACCCTGAGGTGCCTCCCTGTACTTCTTTACAGATGGTTTCCTCTGAGTATATGAGCAATTCTTTAGGGTGTGCATTTCATGGGGTGTTTCCCACGACAAATACTGTGCAGAAGAAATGCCCTCAGAGAATGGGCATCTTGAGAACAGTCCCTTGCAATTCAAGCTACCTACTGTCAAAGTGCTCATGAGGTGAGTAACCTCAGGAGAATACTTGGGGGCTGGGTGGGGAGGGTTATCCCCCTTCTGCTGGAAGCACAGGATGGTAGGCATGCTCAGGCTTCTGCTCCCCTTCTTCCATGATCCCTTCTCATCCTGCATCAGGTGTTCATCCAGCAAGGCAAAGGTGTGAAGGGAAGGCACACTCTGTCTCCTCTGAGGAGGAAGGGAAGTGAGAGCATCTACTGGTGACATGGCAACACAGGCCTGCATAGACTTCACAGCATAGTTAGTGTGGTCCTGGGCTGACTCGTGTTTTAAAATTAGGTACGTGGCCATGATGTTATTGAATTTTTTCTCACGTATACAATCACTAATATCCTTGGGATTGTAGCCCATGCCCCACATAGCCACCACAAGGCTGGGGTTTGGGATGGCACTGGATGTCACTGAGGATAGCGGGAGTTGCCAAAATCCTTCCCTGTCATCAAACCACTGGTGCTGCCTAATGTCACTTATCTTGGGTCTCTGCTCAGGCGTCACAGTGAATAGCTGCACAATGAGGTTTACAATGTTTTGAGAAAGTGTGGAAGGAATGTAGTACCGGGGATTCAGCATCTCCTCCTTCATGTCTGAATAGGTCCTTGCTTTGAATGGGAAGCACGCTGTCACCATTGTATATAAAACCACTCCCATGCTCCAGATGTCCACTGCCCTTGCATCATATTCTGTGTCAGTGAATAGTTCTGGAGCACAATATTCAAGGGTGCCACAGAATCCCTTGGACCTCTGCCCAGAGGTGACTCTGATGGCCAGGCCAAAGTCACACAGTTTGATGTTTCCTTTGCCATCCAGCAGGATGTTATCTAGTTTGATGTCCCTGTGTGCAATGCCATTCTTATGGCAGTAGTGAACTGCACACACAATCTGAGTGAAGATGTGCTGGGCCTGCTCCTCCTGCAGACAGCCCACTTTCTCAATATGGCTCACCAGATCTCCCCGAGAAGCATGCTCCATCACCATATAGGTGTGCTCTTCGGTATTGATGATGTGGAACACCTTGATGATGTTTGGGTGGTCCAGTGTCTTCACAATGTCGATTTCAGTTTTGTTGTTGTGGTCATTATTCTCACCATTTTCCAGGATCTTGATGGCAACCTGCACCTCTGTGTGGAGGTGGCAGGCCAGCTTCACTTCAGCAAAGGTCCCTTTGCCAAGGGTCCTGAGTATAATGTAATGATCTGTGAGGTTCTCCTCTTGAGAGGTGCTGGCCTTCAGGTCCAGCTGCATTGACACCTCCTCTCTGGTCTTGCTATTATGTCTTTTGATGGTTTCCATGGCAACACCAACTGAACAAAATCAGATTAAAACAATGAGAAGTAGGTCTAGGGGAATAGTTTATGGCTTTCGATTTCTACATGGAGAAGTGTCAGGGATGTGAAGCAACCTTACAGTGAACTTCTGGGTCATAGAAGAATAAGAATAAATTAAACTCCAAAAATTACCTTGTAAATATTCTGAAGATTAGAACTGAACCTAAAAAAATGGACAATAATGAACATGCCAAAGGCATAAAGGCTTGATTATTGAAAAGGAAGAACAAAACAGACACCTTACCAAAAGTGATCAAGTATAAGAGACAGTGTAAATCTATAGCCAAACTGCAGTGCTGTTACAGCAAAAATGGCGAAAATCTAAAGAATCAATTGGAAGTGGTTTTTTTTGGTCAATCAACAAGTTTTATTTTGATATGGAGATGATATACCTATTCTGTCAACATTTTTGAAGATAAAATGTGTCAAATCTATGCAAACCAAACCATTTCATATGCAGTCTTGGGAATAAATTTTGCTTCCTTGTTCACCACTGAGTTCCCAATAACTGAAACAATGGAAATCATATAACCATGAACACTTGGGATACTTTCTTAATGAAATGATAGACTATAAATAGTAACATAGAATCAGTATTTCTGGAGAAAAAACTAAATCAGAGGGACTAGAAAGAAGCATGAAGCACAGTTTAGTAGATGCTGTCCTGTGCTAAGGGAAAGGAATGCAGAAGGATAAGGAAACAAAGAGTGTATTTCAGATAGAACAAGACTGATGAACACATGAACTCACAGTTCAGATACTTTCTTTATGAAATTATAGACTACAAAGAGTAATGTAGAATCAATGTTCCTGGAGAAATAACTAAATCAGAGGGACTAGAAAAAATAAGGAAGCATAATTTAGCAGATTATGCTGAGGGTCAGGAATGCAATTTTCAAAAAGGAATTTCCATTACCACGTTTTAAAGTAATCCTCTACCAGTCTATTCCATCAAGTTTACATATTTTTCCTGTTCCCAAATTGTATATTTTACTCTGAGACAATTTGGTGAATATGATGATATTACATTTGTTAATGCTATATTGAAAAGTGGTCTCTAAATAATGAGAAATATCATTCTTCATTAGTTAATAGTCATTTGCTTTACTCTAACTCAATTCATGAAACATTTCTTAGAAATCCATGATATCAATCATATATTTTAAACCATATGTACATTTATAACTTATTTTTAATTTAATTTTTAGTATTTTTGATAATTTAAAACATGATTATTCAAGTTATATTATTTTCTTCTACTTCTCTATTTTTTCAGATCTGACAATGTTTCTGTAAGGGCAAGTGTAACAAGTAGGTTTCCTGATAACATGATAAGTATGAAGGCAACATCCCAAAGATTTGTCTGTTCTCTGTGTAGAGATATACCAAAAAGGCTATTTAGGAGTCAATAATGTCAACACTTTGCTCACTTCAATTGCTCAAGTTTCCTAGTACTTTTATCTGTATTTCTTTTAATAGTGAAGATGATTTTTTATTCTTCTCTCAAATATTACAATCTGACCATAGTTTTCCCTCTCTTACCTTCCCCAGACTCTCCTCCCCTCTTCTCCAGTTCTACTCCCCCCTACCTCCCCTCAGAAAAGGGCAGGCTTCCCAAGGACATCAACCAAACATGGCATAATATACTATTATAGGCCAGGCACTTATTGTCACGTCGAGGCTGGACAAGACAACCCAGTAAGAGTAAAAGGGTCCCATAAGTAGGCAAAAAAGTCATCGATCAACCCACTCCCACTGCTCGGAATCCCACAATAACATCAAAGTAGTCAGCTAAAACATAAATGCAGAGGACGTAGGTCAAACCCCATCAGGCTCCCTGATCTCTGTGAGCCCCCATGAGTCCCAGTCAATTGATTCTGTGGGCTGTGTTTCCATGGTGTCCCTGACGCCTCTGGTTCCTCTGATCCTTCATTTGGAAGTATTTTTGAAAACCTATACTGTAGCAAATGGCCAAATTTATAAACATGTGTAAACTACCAAAACTGAAAGAAAATATATAAAAGCCTAACTAGATTATTAATGAGAAACATAATTAAATATTCATTGAAAAAAACTCAAGAAAACAGCTTTTGTCCAGTGACATGATTGGGTTCTATCTTGCTGTATAGCTGGAAAACGGCCCCATGGAAACCCCCAAAGCTAACATCTACTGCCAAGACTATTGATTATACACAACCTTATTGTTATGCCCTATTGCTGAAGACAACACCCATGTATGTCAGCCAACATGGAGAAGTTGAACTGGTGCATAACTAGAAGATTCATCACCAATTCATGATTGACATTCATGATACTGGAAGGTACTCTGCATTCTACTGAAGGAGAAATATAATCATCAATATCACTCAGCTACAAAACCCCAGGACAAATGTGACCCATTTGCAAAATGGATTAATACAATAGTGGCACAAATCTATGGCAGCAAACAGTTACTTTCTGATTGGATTTAAGGCCCACTTCAGGAATGGAAGCCATACCTGATACTGCTAAGGTGACTATAAAACTAAGATAGATCATGGCCTAGGCAAAAACCAGATACTATTATTCTGCTAAAGGAACCCAGTGATGAAATGACTCTTGATGACATACTGCTGTATCTAAAGATTAAAGTCTCAAACAGCCTCCACCAGTGAAACCCTTTTTTCAAGGAGATGGAACACAGAGACTCACAACAATGTAGAGAGAGTGTGAGACTTTGTAATACGCAGTCCTAAATGGGATGGCTTCATGAAACCCTTGCCTCAAGGTTCAGGGAGCTTTTTGGAAGAGGAAGCAGAAAGATAAGGAAACAAACAAACAAACAAAAAACCAGTGTATTTCAGATATGACAGGACTGATGAACACATGAACTCACAGAGATGGTAGCAATACACACAAGTATACAAAGGTTCAAGCCAGATGGGGGTTCTAGTATTGAAAAGGGGAGGTGGAAACAGGGTTCCATCCCTAACCAAGGAGACATCTGCAACTTTTTCCTGCTGGCAAAGGAAGAATCACTTTTCCCCAATAGAATCTTACTGAGTATCTTAACCACTCCTCTGGGTAGGACCCATGCCCTGGAATCATTGGCAAACACTAAATGAACTCAATAGAATTTTGGCACACTACTGGGCTCATTTTCCTTTCTTTAGGCATTTTATAGGCCTTTATTGCTTATTTTTTGTTCTTTTTGTTTTATTTTTTAAATAGATAAGAGATAGACTATAATGCGAAATGGGTAGAGAGGTGAGGAGGGTCTGGGAGGAATTGAGCAAGGGGAAGATGATCAAAATACATTGTATAAAAGATTTCAATGATGAAATGACAAAGAAATAAAAGACTAATGTGAACATATTTATTTTTGAATTCTACCCAACTTTTAAAAAGAATTAATGCTAATATTCCTCCAACTATTCAATAAGCGAGAAGGGAAGAGACACTTGGCAACATGTTCTATGATGTCTACAGGAACCTACTGCCAGACCTGATGACCTGGGCTTCTTCCCTTGATCCCACATGTTGGAAAAAGAGCATTGACTCCCACAAGTTGTACTCTTACTTCATATGTGTGTGTTGTAGCTGTAGTTTTCCTGTGTTGCGACCTGCCGGCAGTAGGGACAAATCTTCCCCACTCATGTCCCCCAAGTAAACACACAGAGACTTATATTACTGTATGGCTGTGGCAGGCTTCTTGCTATCTGTTCTTATATCTTAAATTAATCCATTTCTATAAATCTTTACATTGCCACGTGGCTCGTGGCTTACCAGTATCTTACATCCTCGTGGGGGCTGGCAGCATCTCCCTGCCTCAGCCTTCCACTCCCCAGAATTCTCCCTCCTTGTCCCGCCTATACTTCCTGCCTGGCCAATCAATGTTTTATTTGTCAGTCAATCATCCATCCACAGCAGTATGTTGTGACACAGACAGAAAAATACACACACAGCAAAATAAATAGAACAAAATAACCCTAAATGTAAAATAAACAGAAATTATAAGCCAACAGTGTATGTACCTAGATATAACAATCCTTAATGAAAGTACTTGAAACTTTCCAGTAAGTTCAACAACACATTAAAAAAGGCCATGTTCATGCTCAAGATGAATTCATCACTGAAGAACAGACAGACAATTCTAATATAAAATTTGACAAATAGAACCATCTCCTGCTGCATCAGCAACCACAGGCCCCACCTGTGCCTGAATGGTGGAAGAGGTGAGTGTCTGAGCTCTTGGCTGGACAGCCTTGCTCTCTATATCCTAGCTCATAGGGGGTGGAGTGGGGCGCACATCCTATGCCCCTCCCCGACCCATTGCATCCCCAGCCACCTGGTGGCAGCATAGGCCCATCCACAAACCATCCCCTGCTGCATCAGCTGTCACTGGAGCCACAGGCCCCACCTGCACCTATAGGAGAAAGAGGTGAGTGTCTGAGCACCTGGCTGGACAGCTCTGCTCTCTAGGTCCTAGCCCCCAGGTAAATGTCCTGTGCCCCTCCTCCACCCACTGCTTGATGGAAAAATCTATCGAGAACACGTCTCCATTCTGAACATTTATGCCCCAAATACAAGGGCCCCCACATTTGTAAAAGAAACATTACTAAAGTTCAAGTCACATATCAAATCCCACACACTAATAGTGAGAGATTTCAAGACCCCACACTCACCACTGCCAGACTGAAACTTAACAGAGAAATAAGGGAAATAACAGATGTTATGACTCAAATGGACTTAACAGACATCTAGAGAACATTTCACCCAAACACAAAGTATATGTTCTTCTCAGCACCTCATGGAACCTTCTCTAAAACTGACCAAATACTCAGTAACAAAGCAAACCTCAATGGATACAAAAAATTGGAATAACCCCCGGTATCTTATTGAATCACCATGGCTTAAAGTAAGAATTCAACAACAACACAAATTGCAGAAAGCCTGCAAACTCATAGAAATTGAATAATGCTCAACTGAATCACCACTGGGTAAAGGAAGAAATAAAGAAAGAAATTAAAGACTTCCTAGAATTCAATGAAAATGAATGTACAACATACCCAGATTTATGGGACACTATGAAAGCAGTGCTAAGAGGAAAGTTCACAACACTAAGTGCCTACATAAAGAACATGGAGAAATCTCACAGTAGTGACTTAAGAGCACACCTGAAAAGTTCTAGAACAAAAAGAGGCAAACTCACCCAGGAGGAATAGACGCCAGGAAATAATCAAACTGAGGGCTGAACTCAATAAAATAGAAACAAAGAGAACAATACAAAGAATCAGTGAAATATAGAGTTGGTTCTTCGAGAAAATCAACAAGATAGACAAACCCTTATCCAAACTAACCAAAAGGCAGAGAGAGAATATCCAAATTAACAAAATCAGAAATGAAAAGGGGGATATAACAACAGACACTGAGGAAATCCAGAGAATCTTCAGGTCATCAAGACCAGATAAACAATTTAAATAGACCTACAACCCTAAGGAAATAAAAAAAAGAAAAAAAAAAGAAGCAACCAAAAAGACCCCACCAAAAAAAAAAAAAAAAAAAAAAAGCCCAGGGCCAGATGATTTCAGTGCAGAATTCTACCAGAAGAGCTAATACCAATACTCCTCAAATTGTTCCACACAATAGAAACAGAAGGAACAATCCCAAAGTGTGTTTTTTTTTTTTTGAGACAGGGTTTCTCTGTGTAGTTTTGGTGCCTGTCCTAGATCTCGCTCTGTAGACCAGGCAGGCCTCGAATTCACAGAGATCCGCCTGGCTCTGCCTCCTGAGTGCTAGGATTAAAGGCGTGCGCCACCGCTCTCCGGCCTCAAACTGTTTTTGAAAGGGTACAGATGCCCTGATACCCAAACCACACAAAGATGCAACAAAGAAGAGGATTATAGACCAGTCTCCCTCATGAACCCTGATGCAAAAAAATTCAATGAAATACTGACAAACTGAATCCAAGAACACATAAAAAAATCATCCACCATGATCAAGTAGGCTTTATCCCAGAGATGCAGGGATGATTCAACATATAAAAATCTGTCAATGTAATCCTGAGTGAGGTAACCCAGACCCAGAAAGACAAACATGGTATGTACTCACTCGTAAGTGTATATTAGATGCAAAGCAAAGAATAGCCAGACTACAATCCACAACCCCAGAGAAGCTAGGTAAAAAGGAGGACCCTAGGAGAGACACGAATGGAGGGCCCCAGGAAGAGAAAACAGTTAAGATCTCCTGGGTAAACTGGGAGGGAATTAGGAGGAAGGGGATGGAGGATGGGAACATGAGGGATTCAGATGGACAAGTTGAGGGAGGGACAGAGAGGGAGAGTAAAGAAAGAGTTACCTTCACAAAGGGAACCATTATGGGGTAAGGGAGAAATCTGGTGCTAGGGAAATTCCCAGGAATCCATAAGGATGACCCCAGCTAAGACTCCTAGCAATAGTGGAGGGGGTGCCTGAATTGGCCTTCCCCTATACTCAGATTGGTGACTACCCTAACTGTCATCATAGAACCTATATCCATTAACTGATGGAAGCAGATGCAGAGATCCACAGCCAAGCGCTGGGCTGATCTAGAGATCAGTTGAAGAGAGGGAGGAAGGATTATATGAGCAGGGTGGCGGGGGGAGGGTGTCAAGATCTTGATGGGAAAAATCACAGAGACAGCTGACTGGAGCTATTGGGAACTGAACTAGGTCCTCTGAATGTGGGTGACGGTTGTTTGGCTTGATCTATTGGTGGGCCCCTGGCACTGGGACTGGGACTTATCCCAGATGCCTGAACTGGCTATTTGGAACCCATTCCCTATGGTGGGATACCTTGCTCAGCAGTGATATAGCAGGGAGGGGCTTTGTCTTGCCTCAACTTGGTATACCAGACTTTGTTGACTTCACCAAAGGAGGCCTTACCCCCTCTCAGAAGCGCATGGGTGTGGGATGGGGGAGAGGTGGGGGAGGTGGGAGAAGGGGAGGGAGGGGGAACTGGGGTTGGTATGTAAAATGAAAAAAATTTAAATAAAAAATTGACAAATAAAACATGAAGAGGAGACAGGCAAAAAGCCCATAGCTCCAAGAATAAAATTTAATCTTTTGATGGAAAACAGTTGCAAATGAATATGACTATGTGATGTGTGACATGTCAGTCTCCAAAGGTAAATTTTGAAGGGACATAAGACAGGCCAGTAAGGACATGGAATGTGACAGTGGTCTCCATGGGATGGTCCACAATGCCCTGGGAAGGAGGCTGGATGTCTCAGCTGCCACAGACTCTTCAGACTAAAAAGTGATGCACAGAATCCAGTGGTTCCAAATCCAGGCTTGGGCTCCCGATTAGCCACCCAGTAGGAACAAGGTCTGGTGGCCTAATCTGCACTCCAAAGTGGTTTTGACAAAGAGAACAGTGTGGGTCCCATGAAAGCATAATAGTCCCTGGAGACAGCTGCCAATCAAGCGGTACCTGGTGTTGCTTCAGTAGATCAGGAATCCTTTTCCAAATTCGCGGCTTAATGCACGGTCTGTGCACACTGCCTCTGCCACTGGTGTCCTTGTTGTGAAAGCTCTGCCTTCAGCATCACAAGACTGGCACCAACTGTCTCTTAGCCACCCAACTCGTGCTGTGCATCCTGATCTGTGACCTGATTGGTGACAATGTACAGAACTGAGCCAATCAGATTGGGTAGCCAATCAGGACTCTCATTGGTCAGGTTGAAGTCATGTGACTGGTGTCTGCCCTATAGTGATTTGGTACTCACCTGGACTGCAAGTGAGGGTCCTGTGAGAGCAGGGTTAGAGCAGAAGTCTTTGCTTGTTCTGTGCCTTTTCTGCAGGGACACCCCAGCTCGTCCGCATTTCCCCACACTTCTTCCCTTCAAGGGTTGGTCTCCTTCCAGTTGTGAAAATAGACTTGGTTTCTGAAGGTCAGATTGGGGTTTGGTCTCTGTAATCTGTCCTGAGTGAAAGGTTCATCGGTCAATATATGTGAACAATTGACTTGTGATCATGCCTAAATGGAGCATCAACAGGCTCTCAGGAATTCCGGTCTTCAAAGAACTAAGAGTCTGAAACAAAAATCCAGACTCTCTGAAGAATGCAGTATCCATGTCTTGAGTTCGTGCAGACCTTTTTTCCCTAAGAGTCCCCTGTCTTCCTTAATGCCAGTGCTGAGGTCTATGTTAAAACCTTTACTTTGTAAACTCAAATGTTGCATCATCAACTAGCCATGGCTTGTCATGTCTACACTTGTTATCAATAGCCTAAAATTAAAACAATACAAAACATTACCAAACCAATCCATTATTTTCCTCACTGATTTCCCCATTCCTTGCACTGCTTTTGTGAGGGGTCATTTTAACCCAGAAATTTCTATTTCTCAGTTGTAGCAACTTCCAAAAGTTATTCCGTTCGTGTGTTTTCTTGTACTTTGGGAAAACACTGTCAATCACTTGCGGAACTAGTGCTCAAATTCCCGGATGCAGTTTTTACATTTCCTCAGCATCCCTGCCCAACCTGAACTAGGTCCTTTAAGGGCTGTTGTTCTCATGTGGTTTTTTTTTTTTTTTTTTGAATCTTTTTCTGAGCCTCTAGGAATATTTTATTACTTCCTGAGCTTGGAAGGCAGTGTATAATTCTTTTCTTTATATCTCTCTTCTACTTTCCCAGGGCCACAGAGTTTATTTTTATATCTTACAACAATAATTACATCAGTCTGTATTTGCATTTCAAAAGATATCTAATGCATAACTATTTCACCAACATGCTAGAACCTCCAAACAAGCTCTCATGTGGTTTTTGAGAATCTCACACATGAAGACTGTATCTCAATCTCTCCTACCAACTCCCTTCCCCCTTGTGCCTCAGCTTATTCCATGTACCCCTCCGAAAATTATGATCTCTTTAAAGAGCCACATGCATGTATATGTGTGGTTTGTGCATATACTTACACACATGTATATATAAAATCTACTGAGTCCAATTAGCTTTGTTCATTTGTCCCTGTATCCAGGGCAGACCACTGGGGACTGAGCATCCTATGTGGGAGCTTTTCCTTGGAGGAGACTGACTCCCCCTCTCTCAGCAGGTACTGACAACTGCAACTCTTCTTCTAGTGGTGTCCATGTGGAATTGTCTTTGTCCAATTTGTATGTGAACTGCTGTTGTCAGGTTTCTCTTGCATATGTGACCACATTATTGAGAGGCAGAGCTTACCTGTCCCATGAAAGACACAATTGCAGATTCATCTGTCTAGATTTAGCACAGCATAGTCACTTCTCTGCATTTTGACCAGCTGTGGGTCTCTATAATAGTCTCATATTTAAAAAGGAAGCTCTTTTGATGAAGGTCAATTGCTACAATTATCTGTTTGGACAAGGTTATGCTTTTGGAATACAGTTAGATATTACATTGGTTTAGGAAAATGGAAGTAGTAGCTCTCTTCTACAAGCTGGTCCATGACCTCTCCATCCAAGGTTAGTTGTCTAGGTTTACAGTACCAGAAATATATTCTTTAGAAAGTTATTGCTTTAATCCAAATAAAAATGCCACGATTGCAGTTATATTGCAGGCCCGTTCATTTTTACAGTTCATAGAATTGCTGGATATGGCAACAGATTTCTCCTCTACCTTGTCAGTTTACATAACACCCTCTCATACTATGAAGGGCAGTCCTCATGGAGGGAGGCTTTCAGTTAGTTAGACCTCGATTCCTCCAATTCCTGTGTCAGAAGCACATGGTATCTTCACCAAAAGGGTCTGACCTTGAATCTGAGAGGCAACCAAGGACAGCAGCAATGGCCTATCCTAGTTTGGGAGTCTCTTAGACTCCCCTGTTCACCAACTCAACAAAAAGTTTCTCATTTCTGGCCATGCGTTTTTGTTAGGCTATGACTCTTGCAGGTAGCATTAGCACCTCAAATGGTATAACTTCATTTATCTATCATACATACACAATTGCACACTATTGTATTTTGTCAATGGACATTTAACTTTAATGACCAACAATTTATATCAAGGAGAATGTAGGCGGTCATGCAACTATAAGAAATGGTTAATTGAAATCTTTCCTTGATTGAAGCACTGTCTTGTAGGTGGGATAGCAGAGATGATGCTGGATGAGAGGTGGAGACAGTATGATGCCTTGGTCCAGCCTTCTCTTAGGACATTGTCTTAGTATACTTTCTATTGCTGACAGACATCATGACAGAAATCAGTGTGGGGAGGATAGCAGTTTGTCACTTACATGTTCTGAACAAAGTCCATCATTTAAGGAAATCAGGAAAGGAAGTCAAGAAGGAGTAAAGACAGAGAACATGGAGGGAAACTGCTGTTGCCTTGATCTTCACGGTTCACTCAAATGAAGTTCTTATATGACTCAGGCCCAACTTCAAGGGAAGGAAGTATGCACAGTGGGCTGGGATCCCATGTTAATCCTTAATCAAGAAAATGGGTCTCACAATCTGTCATCAACTGCAAAACCACAAGCTTAGTTTCAGCTGCTCAATACATTAACCCTCTTTGTTAGTGAGCCATCTTTTCTGGGGAAATGGATGGATGAGGAAAAGATTATATTGAGTAAGAAATTCCAGATCCAGAAAGACTCATGTCATTAGTTCTTTACATCTTCTGTTCTCAGCTCCCAGTCTTCAGGGGTGAATATATAACATGGAGGAACTGATATTGGAGGGCTTACTTAGCAGGACTTGACACTTATCCTTTCATTTGAAGCTTTACTGTCAGGAAGAGGCTACCAAGAAGGACTGATCCCTAGGTTTCTATTTGTTTTGTGACAATTCGCTCTTGGAGAGGGGCATAGTTAGCAGAAGCTGAACTCTAATTCTGTGTTGCAGGAAATCCCTGGTGGAACCAGACACAGCAATACTGTATGAGGATTTTGGTTACAGGGGAAGGGACAGGGAGTAGGACCTACATCTAGATGCCTGTGTGGGGTTGGGTTGAATGAAAGATGTCTAGCAGTAACTGACGCTTCATTGTGAATGAGTGTGTGTGTGTGTGTGTGTGTGTGTGTGTGTGTGTGTGTGTG
>CABHPR010147335.1:55498-76029 GCA_902168415.1 Peromyscus melanophrys
GTGTGTGTGTGTGTGTGTGTGTGTGTGTGTGTGTGTGTGTGTGAGAGAGAGAGAGAGAGAGAGAGAGAGAGAGAGAGAGGCTGTGGCTATGGAAGTAGGGGAGGAAATACCTAGCAAGAACTGATACACAGACATATACGTATATTTGAGGCTTTGTAGAGAATGTGGTACTGAACAGGTCCTAAACTTTAGTCATGTGGAAGGCTTGGACTTTATGGTTGTATAACTAGCAGAAATGACTCAAAGTTGTATGTACCCATGCATTCATATGTGTGTTTGTGTGTGTGTGGCTTTGACTGAAGGGGAGAGATACCTGGCAGGTGCCCTCTGAGATAGTATATTTGTGATTTACAAAAGGATATTTATTAAAATAAGTCAAGATACAATGGAGAACATTTTGGTGGCCAAAGGACTGGGTCTCTTATGGACTGCACTGTCTGTCCTCTCATTTCTTTGTAGCTTACACATGGATTCAGGGCTCACAATGGAGGGCATGGAGCAGGAAAACAGTGATCTCAGTGCATGGGAAATTCTCTTCTTCATCAGCTTCCAGCCCCTGAGTGACATGCATCCTGTTGTTGTAGGTTCATCTAGGGGCTGGTCATTGGACATGTTGGGCCCCATGAATGATTCCTCTGTGGAGAAGCCTATGTTCAGAAACCATGTGTGTGTTCAGTCAGGGGCTGATTCACCTGAGGAGAGATCAGCAGGCAGGGTCTCCACAGAATTCATGTTGACTACAATGTGTCCTACAGCACTGTTGATGACATTCGCCATCGGGACACCTCCTTCTGGGACTGTTTCATCTGAACAGGGCTTTTTCTCCTGACTTGAGTATCTATTGAGCATGATGTATCTTGAGTCTCTTCCCATCTCCTGTACTTGTTGGAAAGGCTGGTTCATTGGCTCTTCTCTTCAAGGGGAGAAGGGGCCAAAGAGCACCTATAGGGCTGCCATTTAACCAGGGCTTCTGATTCTGCTGATGGCTGTCCCCACAGCTCAGTTTGTATTTGAGGATATTGAAGGTTGCCGTTAAGTTATTCAGTTGCTTGTGTTTTAGAGATGATACAATCTCCTCAGAGGTATAGCCCATGTTGCACATGGTCTCCATGACCTTGGGAAGGATTTCCATAGTTGCAGGTGCTGCATGTTCTTTGATGTTGCCCAGCCATTGTCTTTTCTGGAGCTGACATATTGTTATTCTGTGCTGGTTGGGGACCATGAGTAATTGTTCAATGAGGATGATGCAGGGTTTTGACAAGTGATAGGGAATTGGATACTTTGTGGTGGTGATGACCCTGTACATACCTTCAAAGGTGGTTTCTTCATATGGAAATTGTCCTGTGACCAGTACATATAGGACGACTCCCAAGCTCCACATATCCACTGCCAGTCCATCATAGGTTTTCCTTGCCAAAATCTCTGGAGCCAAATAGAGCAAGGAGCCACAGACTCCCTCCAACATCTGCCCCTCTGCCAGCTGTCTGGCCATACCAAAGTCACAAAGCTTGACATTGCCAGCTGTGTCAATAAGGATATTTTCCAATTTAATATCACGATGGGCAATTCGTTTATGGTGGAGAAAATGAACCCCTGAAACGACCTGTTGAAATATTGGTCTAACCTCATCCTCAACTAGAAAATCCCTCTCCCTGAGGAACACAAACAGATCCTTTCCTGGAACATATTCCATGATCAGATAAGTTATTGTACTTGTGTCAATAACATGAAAGAAATGAACTATGTTTCTGTGTTCCACAGACTGAAGAATCTCTACTTCAGTGTTGATGCGAGCCACAGAATTTTTTTTCTTCTCCAGGACCTTGACAGCCACCTGTGTATGTGTAGGAAGGTGGCAGGCAAGCTTCACCTCCCCAAATCCACCAAAGCCTAGAGATGTTAAGATCCTGAAATCCTTTTCAAGCATGTTTTCTTCCAAGGGGCTGGCCATGATGTTCAACTCCATTTCAATCACTTTATCTTGTTGGCAATTCCTGGGACTTACAATACCTGAAACAAAAATAAATGCAATTTTAGGATGGTTGTTTAGTGCTATGAATTCTGTCATGGAATGTGGGATATCCCAAACAATCTAATGGTGCAGGTCAAGGACATAGAAATACTAGAAGAACACAACCTCAAAGCACTAGATGAAGAATCATAGTAAAGGTCAAAGATGGAATTGCTGATGTATATGTCCAAAGGAGAAGTCTGAGATCAGAGATAGAATGACTGGGTCATTTTTCAAGAATGTATCCAAATGGAAAATCCTGGCCCAAACTGATCAAGAGATTTAAGATACAAACTTATAGGGGACAAAAAGAGAGGTTATGTCCCAACCAAACTACACTCCTGAGGATCTTTCACATTTGTTTCAACTCCTAGACCCCAGGAAATTAGAAAGTATGAAAGGTATTTCTAAACTTGTGTGACTATTAAAATAAGATAAAAGAAAACCACTTAAGGACTTGAGTCATAAGCAACAGGTGTGGCTGATAACAAAAATGGCTTCAAGCGAAGTAGAGACCAGGCTTCTTGGGTTCCCTGAATCTATCAAAACTTTGGAGAAGAACGAACACTGTGCTGGGGGACTTGCTGGTCAACCTGACACAAACTAGAGTCATCAGAGAGGAAGGAACCTCAGCTGATGACATGTCTCCATGAGATCTAGCTGTCTGGCATTCTCTCAACTAGTGACCAATGGGGGAGGCACTTGCCCATTATCCTTGGGCTGGTGGTCCTGGGTTTTATAAAAAGCAGGCTGAGTAAGCCAGGGGTAGCAATCAAGTAAGCAGCAACCTTCCATGGCATCTGCATAATCTCCTGCTCCAGGAGCCTGTTCTGTTTGAGTTGCTGTCTTGACTTTGTTTGGAAATGAACAACAATCTTGTAAGTATAAGCTGAATAAACCGTTTACTCCCCAACTTTATTTTTCTGTGTTTTTGTTTGTTTGTTTGTTGTTTGGTCATGGATGGTTTTTTTTTTTCAGCAACAGAAACCCCAATTAAGACAAACACCAATGTTACAGAAAAGACTCATGAAAAAGAAAGCTAAGGAATGAATTCAAACTGATGTCAGTCCTGGTATTACCCGGAGCCCACAACCAAATAAGCTCAATGAATAAAGAAAGTACAAATGGCTGTCCTTGATGAATATAGATTGGAAAATCATTAATGACAGTCTTTGATACTTCACATCCAGCTCAGCAACACACCCAATAGCCCCTCATTCACAATCAAAATGGCCTCACCCAGGCGCATAAGAAGTAAAATTAGTAACAATCAAATTGGAAAACATCATAGCGAGTAAGGAGACTGTGGAGAAGTGTCCAACTCAGCACCATGACTAGTGTTCTGTTGTGTTATAAGGAAAAAGTTAAAACTAGATGTAGTTTTATGTGAGACAAAGCAGGTCCACAAACAGAAATAGGATATACTTTGTCTCCTTTGGGTCATGAGGAAGGAGGAGGTTGAGCTTTTGTAAAAGTCATAGTATCAGTCACAAAGCTGTGGTAGGGTTACTGAAATAGTGCAGGGCAATAAGATCAAGGTAAAGTAGAGGCATATATGGAAATGTTTTGTAGTAGGAAATCTAGTAGGTCTTTTAAAAAAAGGTCCTGTGGACAGATTTTGGGATAAATGCTAAAAGATTATAGAGACAAAGAAACAAGCCACTGCCAAGTATTACCTCTAATACTCCTCAGCCTGAAAAGCTTTAGTTCCTGCCTCCTCATGCCTTCTATACTTTTCTCTTCCCAGCTATCACTTCCTTCCTAGTGCTGGAATTAAAGACATAGGTGCTTCCCAAGCAAAGGTATGAGATCTCAAGTGCTGGGATTAAAGGTGTGTGATTTCCAAGTACTGGGATTAAAGGTGTGTCCCACTACTTCCTGGCTCTGTTTCTCTCCTAGACTGACTCAATCTCATGTAGTCCAGGGTGGCTTTGCACTGACAGAGATCCAAACAGATCTTTGCCTCCTGAGTGCAAGGAGTAAAGGTGTGTGCCACCACTGCCTGGTCTCTATTTTTAATCTAGTGGCTTTTTCTCTTCTCTCATCTTCAAGCAAATTTTATTAGGGTACACAATATATCACCACATGGTATAATCAAATTGGGTATGTGTGATATATAGTTAAATATGTTTAAATACAGGAAAAAAGAATCCAAAGGGATATAAGAGACTTAATTTTCAAAAATGAAAATAGGATAACAGTTAATGAAGAATGGGACAATACAGGCACAAATTAAACCTAGGAAAAAACCCAACATTATAAATATAAATATGAAACAGCAAACATAAATCCCAGGAAGCAAAACCAACAAAATGGGAAGCACCCTCACTATATTGAGGTCCAGTTAATTAGAGAGCTGTAAATCTATCAGGACCATTGTTCCATTCTCCCTGCTATGTAGGCATCCAACAGTGACTCCAGTGTACAAGCACAAGGCCCAGCTGCAGGCAGTGCCCCTTATGGACTAGTATCTAGTATTCTTCATACTGCCTCTTTGCAATTTCACCATAAGCAACCAGCCAATCATGGTTGTCAGATTCTTTTTTTCTCAGCTTCTATACCATAACAGACCCCTTGTTATTTTTACCATGACTGTGATCAAGTCCCACTTAAGAATCAATTCTAGAGAGGAAGGGTTTATTTGCACTCTGGCTTTCAACAAAACCTAGAATCCATGGGTCTGGGAACATCTTGTTCCTTATAGAGCTGGGTTGTTAGGTATCTTGTGACATTGCATTAGGAGTTCTCTGTCCACCAGTGACTTACTCCTAGAAAGCTTCACCTCTGTGACTTCCACAACTTTCCAAGCAGCACTAGCTACTAGAAACCAAGTGCTCAAAAGGCCTGAGATAAGGTTAACAAACCACTGTGGTAGTTTTCATGAGAAATGTCCCTACAGTCTTGGGCATTTGAGCACCAGTTTTTGGTCTGTTTGGGGAATGTAAGGTGGTAGAGTCTTGGATGTCTTAATAACAACAGAGTAACTTATACAATGATTCAATCTCTCTCTCTCTCGCTCGCTCGCTCAAGTTTTTTGTAATTACTTACAGGCTGCAATCCAGCTAATCCAATAATGGGTGACTTGAACTGAAAGTCCCAGAATCCAGTCGAGTCTTGGTTCACAAAGCTGGATCTCTTGGCTGGTCTTCAGTATATGCTGAATCCAAAAGAAGTAGGAACGAATTCCACTGAAGGAATGGGCTTGGTAACAAGGCAAGGGCAAGGGAGAAATGAGCAAAAGCTTCCTTCTTCCATGGCCTTATATACTCCTCCTGCAGGAGGTGTGGCCAAAATTAAAGGTGTGTCTTCTTGCCTCAAGATCTGGATTAAAGGTGTGTGTCTTAACACCTAGAGATCCTCATTAAAGATATGTGTTTCTCTGCTCTTGATGCAGAACAAACCAAGCAAAAAAATAATCTCTCACAGGTGTGCCCTCCATTTCTGGATTGTAGTTCATTCCAGATGCAGTCAAGTTGACAACCAAAAATAGCCATCACAGTGGCAGAAGTCCGTCACTGGGATTGTCCTTTAGATTAAGGACATTAACTAGCCTAGCCTTCTCCATTAGCTCTCTCTGTTTCCTGATTAAATTAAATTAAATTAATCAGGCCTTAAAGACATTGGAAAACTGCATCCTGACACACAGTATACTTTTGTGCCCAATGAGCTTTACATGCAAATATTCAATGTAATTAGTCATTGGTCTGTTTTCTCTTTTTATCTTTTGTTTTGTTTTTGGAGAGAAGGTTTCTCTTTGTAACAGCTCTGGTTTTCCTGGAACTCCATTTGTAAACCAGGTTGGCATTGAACTCCACAGAGATTTGCCTGCCTCTGCCTTGAGAATTCCAGGATTAAAGCCCAGATCTACTTTAATCTGGGCTTTAAAATACCAGAATACCACCACCTGGTATTTTCTGTTTTTTTGACCATCAATACTGGACTGTGGTGATATTTTATCTGTGTTCCCCAGTAAAGTTTATCTGAGGATCAAAGGAAAAAGCCAGCCACTATATTAGACAGAATTCAGGGAATGATAGCACATGCCTTTAATCCTATCACTAAGGAGGCAGGGATCTGTCTGGATCACTGTGAGTTGAAGGCTACACTGGGAACAGAGCCAGAAGTGGTGGCACGTGCCTTAAATTCCAACACTATTAAACCATAAAGGTCTGGAGGTCTGTACAGACAGACAGAAAGTGACAGACCTGGGCATGAAGAGGAAGTGATGTAGCTGGGCGGAGAGAGGAAAAGAGTTAGCAGAAGAAAATGGAATATAGGCGTGAGTATACAGGAAGTGGTCTCTTTGGAAGCAGAGGGTCGTTGAGTTTGGCTTGTGGCTTGTCGTTTTCCTCTGATCTCTCAGCTTTAACTCCAGTTTCTGGCTCTGTGTTTTGTATTAATAAGACCATTTAGCAATTCACCTACACTGGATCACCACTTGGACTCATCTCAGATATCCTGCTGTTGCCCAGACTCTGTGAAGTTGTGGTCAGGCAGGGCTTTGGGTTGGGGTTGGTGGGTTGGGGTGGAAAGTTCTTTGTTAATTCCAGGCTGCCACACACCTCTCTTTCCTTGATGTTGTCCTCCTCAAGGCTTGCCAGGCTCTACCTTTATGCTTATAGCCTGCAGGCAACACCACTGTCCTCCCCACCCCCTGCTGCCACCAGGTGGGTCTCCCAGCAGGGCTAGCATTGCTGACACAGCTACGTTAGCCCCAAATTAGGGGCTGCCAGAGGGACCTGCACTATTTAGGGCTGACATCTAGTTCTTCAGAACCAGCTACTCCATGTGCTCCAGCAGCTTGTAGATGGAGTAGTTGTTGGTGTGGATGGATTCAAAGCACTAGATCTGGGCACTGATGGCACCAGAGTTGGTCAGCCTGCTTGGGGCCTCCACCAGTCATGCAGGACTTCAGAACATTTCTTTAAGTGTTTCATATTCATTTGAGTTTTCTCTTTTAAAAATTCTGTTTAGGTTGTACCCATTTTTAGGTGGATTATTGTTTTTAAAATATTTAGTTAATGAGTTCTTTATAAATTGTGACTATTATCCCTCTGTTGGATGAGTAGTTAGTGAAAATCTTATCCCATTCTGTAGACTGACACTTTGAATGACCGTGTCCTTTGCTGTGCAGAAGCTTCTCAGTTTCATGAGGTCAATTTATTGTTGATCTTAGTATGTGTACTAA
Organism: Peromyscus melanophrys; assembly: GCA_902168415.1. NCBI lineage: Eukaryota > Metazoa > Chordata > Mammalia > Rodentia > Cricetidae > Peromyscus > Peromyscus melanophrys. The sequence continues at coordinate 62,698 of CABHPR010147335.1, forward strand.
CAGTGTTCTCTTCAAAAAGTTTTCCTGTGTCCATGAGTTCAAGGTTATTCTCCATTTTATCTTCTATCAGGTTCTGTGTATCTGTTTTTATGGTGAGATGTTTTGTCTATTTCCAGTTGAGTTTTGAGCAGGTTGATCATTATGCATCTATTTGGATTTTTCTACTTGCAGCATCCAGTTTGACCAGTAGCATTAGTTAAAGATGTTGTCTAATTTCCAGTATGTGTTTCTGGTTTCTCTCTCAAAAATCTTGTTGCTAAAGGTATGTGGCTTTATGTCTTGGTCTTCAATTTGATTACATGGATCAGCACAGGTCATTTGGGGTTCATACCATGCTATGCTGTTTTTATGACTATAACCCTGTAGTACAACTCGAAACATAAAACATAGTGATAGCTGTCACAGTTATTCTATGACTCAGGATTCTTTCAGCAATCCTAGTTTTTTCCTGTTTCCATTGAAGCTGAAAATTGTCCCTTCAAGATCTGTGAACAACTGTTTTGGACTTTAGATGGGGTTTATATTGAGTCTGTAAATTGCTTTTGATAGGATGACTATTTTTACTATATTAATCCTACTGATCCTTGGGCATGGGAAATCTTTTCATCTTCTGATATCTTCTTCAATGTCTTAAAGTTTTATTTATTTTTTATAATACTTGTCTTTCAGTTGGTTGGTTAGTGTTTCCCCAAGATACTTTATATTATTTGAAGCCGTTGGAATGGTATTTTTTCTCATTTGGTTTTACAATTTTATTTAGGAGGGATACTAATTTTTGTAAGTTCATTTGTATACAGTCTTTGTTGAAAGTGTTTATCAGCTGTAGGAGTTTCCCAGGGGAATTTTATGGTCACATATGTATACTATGATATCCTCTCAAATAAAGGTACTTTGAACTCTTCCTTCCCATTTGTATCCCCTTAATCTCCTTCAGTTGTCTTATTGCTTTGAGACTTCAAGTACTATATTGCAGAGGTGTGGAGAGAATGGAAAACCTTGTCTTATTACTGATTTTAGTAGAATTGCTTTGAATTTCTCTCCATTTAAGTTGATATTGGTTTTTTACTTGCTGCAGTCTGTCTTTAATCTATGTAGGTATGTCCCATGTACTCTTCATCTCTCCAGGACTTTTATCACAAAGAGGTGTTGGATTTTGTCAAAGGCCTTTTCTGCATCTGCTGAGATGGATGGTGTGGTTTTTATCTTTTAATTTGTTTGTATGGTGGTTCATATTTATTGATTTACGTGTCTTGATCCATCCATCCATCTCTGGGATAAAGCTTACATGATCACAGTGGATTATCTTTGTCATGTGTTCTTGGTTTTGATTTGTAAGTATTTTATTTGGAGTTTTTACATGTATGTTCATAAGGAAAATTGGTCTGTAATTCTGTTACATTGTTGGGTCGAGACTGATAGATGAGTACTAGGATTGTGGTAGAGTGATTTGATATTTTATAAACATGGTGTTATTTAACTTTGTTCCTAATAAGAATGTTATTATTATTTGCTACAGGTGTTTACTCTCTAGATAGATATGCATGGTGTAAGCAATATATAGCAAATGTGAGAATTATTAAAAAGATGGAAGGTCATGATTAAATATGAATTTCTTATGTTTTAGTATTCTTGCAGATGAATCCTGTAATAGTAATTTCCAAGAGTGAAGTACCACTTTACAATTAGAGTGTATTAGTACATATTTTGATTTTTCTACGTGTGAATTTGTCGGTATAGTTTGTGTGTTTATGTGGGAGTTGTCCACCTGCTCCCTTCCCTTAAGACACCTGCCATTACCAAAAAAACGTATATAAACAATAGGAAAAAGACAAATCACACAGTAAGAAACTGTGAATCTTTTTGGTCAAGCTGTTGACAATCAGTTGAATGTTTTAGGGCCTGCTGCTAAATGTCAGGCAGGGAAGGGCAGGGCAAATGGGTAGAAAACACTTAGGAGTGTCTTCCTTCTGTGACTGACAGGCTGTGTAATGTTAGGATAATTCACGGTCCCATACACCTCATTTCTCCCATTCCATCCCTAAAGTCTGAGAAGGGCATGATGTACCATGGTAGAAATAACACAGGTCTCAGGGTTTGGTGCTCTCCCAGTCCTGCACCTCACCATATGCTGGAGCCGAAAAAAGTGACTTATGAGGTAAGAAGGACTGTTCCTTGGCATTTGGCTTCTCCATGGAAACCTGTTCAATGTACTTGACAATGAAGAGGAAACTCAACCAAAGTCAGGGAGTTTTATAAGCATATTTTTATGTGAAAATACTTTCATGTTGAATGAAACAAGTGAGAAGTTGGTCATTTTTAAAGGAAAAATGTGCAATTTATATGAATAAGAAGATATTATTATAATCATTGTTATTGAAAATAGTTTCTTCCCTCATGCAATACACAGTTTCCCCTTCCTACATGCCCTCCTGCTGCCCCCTCCCTGCCCTCTCCCCCAGATCCACTCCCCTTCCTTCTCCTCTTCCAAAAAGAGCAGGCCTCCAAGGACAACAACCAATCAGGACAAACCTTGAACAATAAGACAAGACCAAAGGCCTCTTAGTAAGTCTGGACAAGACAACCCAATAGGAGGAAGAGAGTCCTAAGAGCAGGCAAGGGAGTCAGAGAAACACCTGCTCCCACTGTTAGGAGTCCCACAGAAGCACTAAGCTTACAACTACAACATAAATGCAGAGGACCTGGTACAGACCCCTGAAAGTCTCTTGCTTGCTGCTCCAACTTCTGTGAGCACATTTGAGCCCTGAAAATAGGTACATTTTAAAAGCAGATAAAAGGATACATAATTACAAATAAAAAGAAATTTATGTAAAATACTTTTTTAAACTTAGACATTAATGGCTTCTGTTTAAAAGGACATTTGTTGCTCTTTGCAAATTTGATACCAATTGCAAATCTATAGACTCCCAACACTGGAGTAGGGTGGGAAGCAGGCACAACCCTCTATGCAGGAAACATGCCCTGTCATGCCATGTACAGCACACGCATTGTTTGAAACTCATGTGCACAGACTTCCTTACTGCTAGGGGAACAATTAAATCACAGAGTTGTGGTAATGGAGTAAATAGTAATCACTCAAGAAAAGCAGAGAAATGAGAGGTCTATGAGATGGTTATTTATTCAGAGAATTTATAAAGCAAGGTATTAAGGACAAGCTTTTTTAAATAAACAAAATAAAATAGAAAATTTATAAGCCTTAATATGCCAGATTGTAAGAGAATAGATAAACATCAGATATATATACTTGGGCAAAACTGTCAATGAGAAGATTCACTGGAATAGAATTTTCTTCCATCTAATATGACTTTGGTTTAAAGTTTTTTCCTTTCATTGTTCTATTCAGTGCTTCTATATTTATTAGACTATGTAATTGTGTTCAACAGGTTCAGCCTCTACATTCTAGGGATTTTTTTTAACTAAAATTTTTGTGGGCTTACACATGTATGAGTACACTCATGCAAGGGCACATGTGTGGAGGTCAAAGGACAATTTCAGGAGTCAGTTTTCTCCTTTTGCCATGGGGGTTCTGGGAACTGAACTCAGGCTGTGAGGTTTGATGACAAGTGCTTAAACTTTATCCTGCCCAGAGTCTTTGACTCTTAGATGTGAAGATTACATTCCAGTTGGGGATAGTGTTATTTCTCAGAAAGAAATCATGCTCAGTGATGTTTGGGGTCTCATTGACACACTGGTAAGTCTTGAATATTTCAAACTACTTTCAGCACCATGTTGTTTTTTTGGTGAAATATTTCCTAGAGAAAACATGGAGGTAGGGGAAAATTGACATAATTGTCATCATCTCAAAAAAAAATAATAATATTAAAAACTGTATTAAGGACTTAAAACACAAAAGAAACCTTGAAACTGTTTTATTTTTTTTTTTAAAGTTTCTCATTAGGGCTAATGAGACATCAAAAGCAGATTGTTTTGATCATACTTTTGGGAGTTGCCTGTTTATCCCTTTAGTAAACAAAGTAATCATTTAACAAATGTTTTACCAAAACTATTTTATCTTTCTTTGAAAGTAAAAGAACAGAGGTGAATATGTGTCTCAAATACACTAGTATGATGTATTGTAACATATTATGATTATGTGTAAACTTTTAAATTCTAAGAAATGAAACACATTTTTTTCTTTTAGTTAAAATAAGTATTTTCATACAATATATTCTATTAGTTCCCCTCCCCACTTCTCCCCCACTGCCAGCATGTGTGTTTTGTGTGGGCCTTTAAGTATCGGTGTGCCACACCGTTGAGTGTATAATGAAGACAGAGATCTGTGATGTCCAGCGTCCTCCTCTATTACTTTTCACCGACATTTTGAGAATGAGAATTTCACATAACCTGGTGGATATCATTATGCATAAACTTGGTGGCTGAGAATCACTGTGGTGCTCCAGTCTCTGTGCCCACTAATCTTTGGGCTACAAATACCTGCCACCATACCTAGCTTTCTAAGTGGGTACAGATGATCCAAACTCAGGGACTCATGATTGTACACCTGATCCATCTCTCTAGACTGCATCTTTGTGTAGATTCCTTTACCCTGTGGTATGCGTTGGCTTAGAGCACCATGTTGATTAGTATGAACAGAATCATCAGTGGCTCATCTGATGGATGTTTGAGTAGCTTCCTAATTGAGATGTTTTGAGAAGCATCACTTAGCATAGATTTGGATGTAGCACGAATTGTTAGAAGGTCTTATTAATAAAAACAAACCAGGAGCCAGGTATTGGTGTGAATGCTGGAAGATCAGAGAAGCAGAACAAGCCACAGCTTCCTCACCTTGCTGATTCCTCAGCTGATCCTGTTTCCTCAGACCAGAAGCCTCTGAGTCCTCATCCAAATGGATCTTAGCTGAACTGCTGCTAACAGCCTAAAAGCTTAACCAGCTAAAAGCTTCTAGTTTCTGGTCCTCATGCCTTATATACCTTTCTGCTTCCTGCCATTACTTCCTGGGATTGAAGGCATGTGTCACCATGCCTGGCTGTTTCCAGTATGACTTTGAACTCACAGAGCTCCAGACGGATCTCTGCCTTCGAAATGCTAGGATTAAAGGTGTGTATGCCACCATTTTATGGCCACTATATCTAGTGGCTGTTCTGTTCTCTGACCCCAGATAAGTTTATTAGGGTGCACAATATTTTGGGGAACACAATATCACCACATTCCCCTTTTTTTGTCTAAAATTAAAAAAAAGCTTATAACTAATACAAGAAAAACTATATCAAATAAGTATATACAATATATACAGTCAAGATTTACATTAACAATGTCTAGTCCACTAACATTTGACAGATTCACACAAAAACTCCATTATATATATTAACAATGTCCAGTCCATTATCATTTGACAAATTCAGATAAAAATTTTCATTACTTATTCTACTTAAAAGAAGTAGTTCCTTTTTAAAAGTAGATTCAAAATCTCCCTTTTTATCTTATCATATCCATATTCTTTTTTTGAGTAGATCCAAAAATCTACCTTTCATCTTATTATTTCTATATCTTCCCTTTTTTCAGAGTAGATTCAATGATCTACCCTTTTCTATATCCTTTTTTATTTTTCTTTTTTTAAAACACGAACCTTGTATCTAATCTCCTTTATTTAGCTTTTTTTGACCACTAACAATTAATAACTTGTAACCAACTATAGTAAACAATGACAATATCCATAAGCCATTGAACAAACAAACAACACACACCCCACCTCTTGGGAATATGGAAAGACAGGAGACTTAAGGGGACATAGTTCTTCATTTTTCGATTTTGCAGATCTGGGATCTCAACAAATGTCAACTGGCCTTTCTTGTTAACAAGTCTCTACCCCTGTCACTTGTTGAGAGGTCCCAATAGTTGTGCCATGTACACATCAGTCAAGAGCAGTGAAGGGGATTACATATCTTCATGGCCTAGCATATTCTCTGCACCTAGGAATTGAGCTCAGGGGCTTCTTACTACTCAATGTCATTGTCCTTGTCTTGAGATTTGATCCAGTGCAGCTGTTGGGCCCTGACTCAGGCATCTGGAGTTTCTGATCACATACTAACCGCTTCCTTAGGGTCAGTGGTGTTGAGGGTACTCGTCTACCACAAGCCAAGTGCCTTGGGCCTAGGAGAACTGGAAACCAGTTGCCTTTATAGCTGACATCCTGTCTATTCAGTATCTTCACTGAAGTGGCCTGCTTCCCTGACTGTGTCTGCCTCCTTAGAGATGCACATACCTGCCTGCTGATGCCATTTGTCCTCAAGACTACAGTGGACGTGTAGTATGACATTTTCTTCTTCCTCAGAAATGCAAGACACTTAACAAAATGAAACAGATGCTTCATATGAGAAAAGGGAGATTTTGAACTCAGTTGGTAAAGAAATGCTTACATGTCTTTAAAAGCAGAAAATTAAAACTCCAGGTCTTCTAGGCAGCAGTATAACAAGTAATAATCACTTATTGAGGTAGAGAATGCCCAGCAAACTGCAGGAAAGAAAGAAACATTCTGAATGTGGAGCTGCCCGCAAGCTGCTTAGTAAGTGTCAGGGCTGAAGTTTTCTAGATTTTTGCACAAGGTGACATGGACTCTTTAGTGATCCAGCTGCTGTTGACTTATCCTTGCTCATTGTACACCCCCATCCATAGGCTCAATATACCCAAGGAAAGTCATTGATCCTAGACATTGTTTCAGGGATCTTTTTGTCTGCTGTGGTTTCTGTTTCTGGGGTGAGATGAATGTCTATGTGTGTTGGGGTCAGCCCCAGTGAAACTCTGCCATAGGACAATTCGATGAGTAATGACTGGACCCCTGTATATGATCTGCTCTTGCCCTTCCATGAATTGCATTTTCCCATATCTATCATTCATACCCTTTCTTTAGCTTTTCCATCTTTATTTCCTACTGCAAAAGAAGCCAGAAACCCCACCAATTAGAGCCTCATCCTTTCACAATTACTCTGCTCTTCATAGATCCTCAAGCCTCCCAGTGCCCAGGCTTCCTTTGTAGTCGGTAGCACATGGTTCATGGTAGTACATTGAGTACCTCATGGAGATTCTGTACTGTGGGCCCTTGGGGAAAGCAGAGAGATGGTGACTACTCCAGGATACAGGACAGACAGAATATCTCCAATGGCAGAAGCACCTTTTGTCTGTCTTTGCAGAGTAGTACTACCATGGGGAGTGCCAAAACCTTCAGAGAGGATAGATGTTCAAACTGATATCCAAGTAAAGAGAATAACAAATGAAGAGATTCCCATCTTGCATCCAAGAATACAGGGCACTCTGGGGGCAGGGAGGATTTGGAGGCTCTGCGATAGTGCACTTTGTAATGGGAAGGTCTCCAGTTTTCTTTGCTGTCTACCATCAGCAGTGGGGGGTTTGTGCTCCTGAAACAGAACATCAGATGGAGCACTGTAGATCAAAATTAATGTGAGCAAACAAAGAATATAGAGTACACTGTTTACAAAACAAGTGGGCTTAGCAGGGTGGGCTCCTGTAACTCCTGTCCCTTTCCTGTGCCTCCCTCAACCAGGCTAGGACTGTGCTAAAGCCAAATTTACTATGACCCCAGTCCAGTTTGATAGATAAGAATATGCCTAGGGATTTAAAAAAGCCAAAAGCAAAGCATCTTTTGGAGTAAATCATAGCAACATTCTTCACATGTTCTTCTGTCCAGGAATTCCCTGGGAGATTTGAGTTGTTCATGTTATTGTCCAATGGTCTTTACCCTACTGTAGAGAGTCTTTTATAAACGACTGTAATCTTTGCATCCTGCCATTGCTGTGTAGGGATGCACCATCCCCTTGTTTATATATTGACCATCATCAACCATTTGCACACACCTTGTGATTCTGTATTAGGTCCCAGGGCAAGCCCAGAAAGTATCCTCACATCCCATATCAGGGTAGAGTTTGGCAGTTCATCCAGGAGTTAGCCTCCTGCCTATTCCAAAAACAGTGTGAGGCAATGATAGCACAAGAATCCTCGGGCATCTCCTGGCTGATTATTGCCATGTGGATACTATCTGTGCACCATTAGCGTGGAAATTCCATGCACAGAGTGATTCATACAGCAGCATGTCCCTTGCACTGTTAGTGCCTCTGGCACATTGTAGAGGATAAGGACAACTGAGCCTTCTATCTGTGCACATGGAACCATATACACACATGCTAGATCCCACCGACATACAAACATACATTATCACTCATACATAGAGAAACATGCATGTGCCCTCACTCTCACATACATTTGCACAAACATACATATACACACACTAGGTCCCACTCTTACAATCATGCACATATAAAACAGTTGAAAGAGAAAAGTCAGAGGAGAACAATCTGTGGTTAGTGACCTATTATTTAGATGCACAAAGCATCTAAATAATATTATTTAGACTGCCAGACTTTTCTACAATTCCACATGTTTTAACATAGTTCAGTGACCATGAGAGACTGAGACAAGCCAGGAGCAGAGCAAACAGGCTATTCATTTAGCACTTAAATTCCCCACGAGGCTTTTATACATATATCTGAGTATCCAAATATTTATATGAAACATTAACAAGAGAGGCAAAAGTCATACATGTGGAAAGTCATATATAGGAGACCAGCAACCACCTTTTCAAGGGTTCTTATGAGGAAGAGAGAGGGATAAGAAAATATTAGATAGAAAGATAGCAAAGAAGAGAAAGACAGAAATACAGGATAGCTTCAGGAGGACCTGGGTCAATATCCAATGTCCTTTTCCATTTATTCAAAAGGGGTTTTTATAACAATGCCAAGAGGTGGGGCAAAAGACCTCCCCCTTGCTAGATCAAAGCACATGGCACAGCCAAGTGTAGACCCTTCCAAACACCTGGTAACCACAGTCATGGTCAAATCATCCCCTTATATAGCCCTGATGGGTAAAGCAAGCTCAGATTCTCTGACCCTGAGTAATTTGGGCCTCCACAGTCATATGAAATGCTACTTTGTCTATTTTAACTGAACATTCTTGAGTATTTCTAAGGTATACAAATAAAAAGTTTTCTTAGAGATATATAAAAACAAATACTGAAAAAAGAAAAACAAAACACAAAACACCCAAATCAGAATGAATAGAACATTGTAAGACTGCAGCATCAACTCCACTCCTGCACCCATTGTTCACTGTCAGTCAGATTCAAGGACATGGAACTCCTTTCCAGAGGCTCTGAAGGAATTTCTGCAGTTTGCATGAGGATGTGTGGCACAGGGAGCACTGTTCTGAGTGGCCTCAGCCAGTACTCTTTTGCAGACACATCTAAAGGGATGAGAATCAAATAAATCACAGTTTTTCCAGAGTCTTCCACCAGAATGCAATGGGACAAGTCCCGGTTATTGAAGGTGGCAAACTAGTTTCCAACATTGTAAGGAAGATCATATCTAAAAGATAAAATTAGAGCAGATAAGATTTTTGTCCATCTCCATATCCCCTGCCTGTATGAGCATATGTGTGTGGCCTTTTGTGTGTGTGTAGGGGTGTGTATGTGTGTGTGTGTGTGTGTGTGTGTGTGTGTGTGTGTGTGTGTGTTCCTTGGTTCAGGTGTTTGAGTCCATTTGTATTCAAAAGCACTTGCAAGTAATTGTTAAATGTGCATAGAACAGAAGTCAGCATCAAGAGTCTTCCTCTGTCACTATTTTTTGACATAGTCTCTCTTGGGACCTAGGGCTTGTCCATTAGTACTATCTGCATAGAGAGCATGAGGGTTCTGTGTCCATCTCTGCAGAGCTGGGATTTTAGGCACACCAAACTGCCATACGGAATTTAATGTGGTCTCAGGGGATCTGAACAACTCAAGTCCATTTGACAAGCATGTTGGCTAGGGTGTTCCTCCTTTGCCATATGATGGGGCATGGGGGTGGGGACAGGTTTCATGGTATATCTCAACATATTTTCTATGAGCCTATTCTAGTATGCAGAACAGATGGCTCATTGATCCTAAGTGATCAATCCCCTTTTGCAGCTCTGTACAATAAGTAGGAACCAATGGCATCACTGTGTGATTTTTTTATGCTGTGGAGTCTGTAGGACTCATGAGCACCTGCAAGCTAGGAAAAATGTGTGCGTGCGTGTGTGTGTGTGTGTGTGTGTGTGTGTGTGTGTGTGTGTGTGTGCGTGCGTTCGTGCATGCATGCATGAGTGTATGTGTGTCTAGTAGTATGGGGATTGAAAAAAATTCTTGGCTTGTGCTAAGAAGAGGATTTGGCCACTTCCCAACTGGGACCCATGTTTCATAATGACATGACATCAGATGGTCAGAATGGATTCTTGCTGTCAGCTACAGCAGACTAGGTCCTCTCTATGCACAGGTCTGCAGCCTCTCAGTTTCCCATTACTCTTCAGCAAAGCAAGGCAATGATATCTTTACCTCTGCGGAGGGGAAGCTGGCACAAACCACATGATGCCTTATGTATCTTCACCTGGGATGGCACTACATGAAGACCAGGCTACAGAATCTCATCTTATGTCCACAAAGAGATACTTCACGTACTCAAAATTACCATCAGGTCCATAATGTACACAGATGAGGCTCCTGGGTTTCCTATTATGTAGGGAGACCTCTATGAGTAAGAGAGCTGCATCCTACATGGAAGGTGCTCTAGAACCATGTAGATACCACACTCACCGGTGCTCCCTGGCTGACATCTGCAGCTCCATGCTGATCCAGCTTTAATTCATATCCTTATCTTCTCCTTTTTGCACTGGAAACTATGTCATCCATAGCTACTGCCCTGTTGAATCAGTTTTGTGTGTCAGGCCCAGGAAGGCTTGCTTACTTTGCCACATTGGAGCAGAACAATGTTGAATGCAATCAAATGATACTTGTGAATCCTTTTGTGAGATGGGAAAAATGATGCAAGGAGGTTGGATCATGAGTTGGTGGGAAACTTGGGAGCCCTGGATGAAGGAAGCTGGGAGGAAAAAGACACAGGTGTTAGCAGATCAGCCAAAGTTTCAGTTGGTCCCAGGAGGCTTCACTACCAATTAGGCTGCCCTTCTCTTCTTCCATGCTGCTGTTCTGAAGCCTAGGAGAGGAACACATTTCAAAGGTAGCATTATACTTGTGTGTCTTGACACATGCAAGGAACCATCAGAGCAGGCCCTCTTCTCCTCATGGCTGGCCATGCTTTGCCCCATCCCATTGTGCACTTCAAGGGAAGTTTGCTCATACTCTTCCTTGTCCAAGGACCCTGTCCCAGGCCAACACATACACTTCTTTCATGTCACTTTGTTCATAGTAATCTCCTCAGGACATATTCTATTTCTTACTGTATACCTCCTCTCATTTCCCCTGTCCCCTCTCCATCTATTCCCCCAATTAGTCGATATTATCCCCATTCACCCATCTCCCCCCTCCAGAGGACTTACAGAGTTTTTGCATTTCTTTCCAAGAGAAAGTCACAAAATAATTTGGAGAGGATAAAGTGACCAAGATGATGATCAGCATGAGGTGGGCACACAAGTCATTTCTGTTTGCAGAAACAGCTGTTTTAGACACTGTGGGTACTGGTCCTAAAACCACAGTAAGGTTGGGAGGTAGATGTTCAGTGGGCAGATGTGCCTTATGTCCAGCCCTGGATCTGGTAAGCAGTGCTGGGGCAGGAGTAAGCTAAAGGAGAAGCAAACTGGCAGCTCAGAACCTTTAGCTGGAGGATGGATGCAGGGGCCTGTTTGCCCTGGGTTGCAGGAACACAGCAATCTGAGGTTCTGTCCTGCTGCCCTCCTGTGGCAGGAACCCCTTTCCAGGGATGGAATTCTACTAGGCCGTTGTGGGAGCCCACAAAGATTCCAACTTGTGGTTTGACTCAAGGTCAGAGTCAAGAGTTTATGTTGCTCTCCAAGGCTGCATAATAGTGCAAAGGCATGGTTACTAGGTGTCTTATACTTCAAGCCTAATTACAAGATGCTTTGCTACGGAAAATAATAATAGGTCTAGCCTTTATTGTTTTCTCCCAGGGTCCGTGGAAGTCTAACAACCAGCTGAGGATTCTAATCTGAGGGATATGAAATGAATCTAAGCACACTGAGTTCTTTAGTCCATTCACTTTATCCTTCTGAGTTAATTCTATCTACAGTTTCTTCTCTGTTCTTATTCTTAGCTCTCTCAGTTCCTTATGCTCTTTTCTGTTCTCATACTTAGCTCCTCTCAGTCCCTTCTGATGTTCTCTCATCATTCTACTTAGTTCTTTCCATCTCTGTCCTCATCTTTGTTCTTCTCAATCAATTCCCCAAGTGCTGTGAGGGAACCAGTATATATACACAAGCAGTAATTCTTTGGCAAAGCAATGCAATGCTTGAAGTTTCCAGGGTCGCAGAAAGAGGTGATAAGGATCCACACATAAAGCAATATTTATCAGCTTCCAATTGCAACCCAAAAGGGGGAGTGACTAAAGGGGAGTTCTCTGGTAGGGTCAACTAAAGGCTAAAATCAATTAGGGAATTCTAAAAAGTCTTGTTTAGATAAATGGGAATGAAGGTAAGGAGTTGAAAATTTAATTGCTAGTGTTATTTTCTCGTTCTGTGAGTGAGATGAGCTAATGTTTATCTATGTGCAGTTTTGTCCTTGAAAAAAGTTATCTTAGCTGAAATACTTTTGTCCAGAGAATGGCCCTGGCCAGATTTATGTTAATGAAAAATAAACACAGCTAGGGACAGTTATCCAATTACCCCAAATGTATAGTGTAAGTTGTGCCCAAGATTGAGATGCAATCATGAGATTACATGTACACATAACATGGAGATGCACAGTAAATGGGGAGAATCATAGTTGTTATTGCACAAGAAGTTTACAAGAGACAGCCAATTCATTCAAAAGGCAGTGATTCCATAATGCCTTGCGTGATGGTTTCCTCTAACAGAACCCTTAGTTCTGATAGGTTGACTTCTGAACTCTAGTTGTCACTGCTGTATACTCCTATGGACTTTGCTACCAGCAGCTTCCAATATTTTGCCATGGGGCGTGGTTACCAGGTATTTTGAAGAGTCTACACCTAGTTGTACATTGTTTTTGATCTTGAAATGGGAAAGTGTTTGCCTCTCCCCTTGCTAGTGTATAAGAATCCCATTAGAACTAAACTCAAGACTGCTGGTTTCTTCCAATTACTTTTCAGTTCCTCACTCCCCGCTTCAAGGGACCCTTCAATAGGTTGGGACAGAACCCCAACACTGGTAGTCCCCCAACAGGCCATTTCAATTTCCCCACTTGAAAGAAAAGGGACATGAAAGTGCCTCTATAAGTGACTTTGAAGAGACAGGGTTTACTCAGCATTGAAGTGCCCTGCTGTGCCATAGCTCTGCTCCCGA